>KB205941.1:736125-858265 GCA_000328965.1 Ascocoryne sarcoides NRRL 50072
TTTTCTTTTTTTTTTTTTTTTTTTTACACACCAGCACTGGCAAACTCTTGGATCTTAGAGCTTCGGCTTGCAGGACTTTCTATTCCGTAAGGACGTATCGTAATGGCACAGTTTGCAATTGTGCCCTTAGTCCTAGGCTGTATACGCTATTACCAAAAACTTGACGTAGCCATTGTCAGCACAGGACAGGCACATCCTTTAAAACCTGGAGTAGATCGCCTCGGATCGGATAAATCACGGAAGAATATTGATACGATTTCAAGCTTCCGGAAGCAGAAAGGGGCCGATATCAATTGTTACCGTAAATCATGGCTCCTGTTGCCTCTGCCTATGTTTAGACACAGGGCCTCGACTTGTATCTTTCTCGGTCTAGCTGCCTCCCCCTCAATTCCACAAGTTGCCTAATCTTCTTATCAAAGGCCTCTTGAACTAACTGGTGGGAATTTTCAAGTTCCTCCTCCCCGAGCGTCACCCCTCATCGTACTTACGCTGTGTTTCAACTTTCTTATTCTCCTTGAACCGTGCGTTTCGGCCCTCTCAAACCCCAAGAACCCTGGATGAAACCACCACCTGCTTGCCACCTCCATTCACCACCATTCACCACTACTCCATCCTTTCTCCGCCATGTACTTACTGGCTCCTTGTCGCGCTATCTGAAGATATAATAGCAGCCCTGTTATCGTGGTGCCTACGCACTTTTTCCTATCCATAACCCGTTAGACTCTCGCTGGCCGACGCCTTTTTGTTCTTGTTGTGCTCCCCGTATAAGCCAACCCAACCAACCCGACCCGACTTCCTCAGCGCAAGGCCCATTCATCTGCCAATTAACAAAGCTATTCGAGACACCATGTTTAATCAAGATCGAAATAGTCTGAAGCGCCTGTGGGAAGATGAAGAGGAGAATAGCCCTCTGGGATTTGGCGAGCATCGTACAGTAAGGCTTCCAGGTGCCGGATCTCAGTCTTTGAAAACTGATAGCTCTCAGAAACGCGTAATGCAGGCTTTGCCTCACAACTCTCCTCCTAAGCAGCAGCTTCACACGTCTTCTACATTTTCCTGGGGAGGGAATTGCAGGTTTCAGCCAGCTCCTCCCACCATCACACCAGTCGATTCGGATTCAGAGGAGACAGCTGTGGCTTCGGAACCACGACTCTGTCTAAATTCTTCTTCGACTACTATGACCCAAAACACGGATAACTCACACTCTCCTTTAGTACAGGGTTTTGATAGGATCGATGGCTCTCAATATACACAGATAACGGGTGGTCCAATTTTTTCCGATGGCTTCGATGACTTCACTATGACCGACTCTGCCCACCCCTCACCTGGTGGCTCTTTCCAGAATGACCTTCCGCCAGCCATATCAGGGCGGGTTCCTACTCCTATACACAGCACATTTGCACCAGCCGTTCGAGCCGAGAAAACCTCGAAGTATTCGGCCAGCAGCGATCTTATGGATGACGAGGATATGGTCGATCGTTTTCGACGTGGTCGTAGATTGCCTAGTCCTATTAGTGAGGGGGAGATGAGCCCCAGCGTCATCGTCGAAGGATTTGGCGAAATGCAAATGGATGTAGAGGCAACTGGTCAGCAAGAAATAGAACGGGAGACACCTACAAAGAAGGGGCACAATAGGTCGAAACATAGTCTCCGACAATGGACTGGACCTGGCTATGGAGAGAACGGCGAGGCGGGTGGAATGAAAAGAACTTTTAGCATGGGCTATCGATCGGATTGTGAGAAGTGTCGTTTGAGAGTCCCTGGTCACTTTAGTCACATTATTACTTACTGAAGGGCATTGGCACTTAATAAAGTGATATTTGCACCTTCTGCGGGGGTTGAGTTGATGGATTTTCAGCAAGCATGGTGTTAGGCGCTTTTGGGATTGCAATGGTGGTGTTGGCTCCTATTTTGCTACCTTCTCTAAGCATTATTAAAAATGAGTTAAACATTACACTTATTATTTTGTACATCTCCCTGCTGTTTTGGTGTAGATGAGTAGGCTTGCCTAGTATTGCAATTGACTGTGAAGTGGAACTGTACATATGTTCTGGCTGGCTCTGCAACAACTATTCTGGGGCACTGATAGTAACAAGGCTGAAGGGCTTTCGGGTGGTTATGCAATTCTGCATTACTGTCTTAGATTTTACTTTAGAATTAAATAAGGTTTATGTACACAGACACGTCATAGACTTATGTCGTCATGTAAACCCTCATGGCTCTTCTTGTTGTGGTCTCACCTTATCTTTCATGCTCTACGTATCTTGCGGTGGTAGATATGTTTCACAGAGCAACCTAAAGCGAGTAATTTCTTTAACAACTTTCTGGGCTTGCATACCTCCAGGGATTACTGGATGAGATATCTGGTTTTATGAGGTCTTTGGAGAAATGGGAAGAACACCAGACAAGGGATCTTGAACGGCAGAGATCAAAGGTACTACAAGTAGGTCGGAGCTTAAGCGGTTAATAACAAGCCAAGATGTATAATTAGTCTTAATATAGCGTCTACGTTATTAGTAGATGTTCAAGACTCAGAGTTGATACACTAGCTTTTACTAAAGTATCTCTGTTTGGTTGGTAATCAACTTCTGGTTTAAAGGGTTTCAAACGTATTTACTTGCTCAATTTTATGATAATTCTTAAAATAGCTATTAAAAAGTGATATAAAACTCGAATAAGATCTTACTTTTAGACATGGGCAACTTCAACCCCAAAAGTCAAATGGCTTAATTCTGCGAATCTTACTGAAGATACTATAGTTTAGTAACTGGTAGGAGATGACTAGTCTGGCTTGTCTATTTATAGGGGAATGGACAATAGAAAGTGGCCGAGCTTCCGCCTTACGTTGGTTCCAAAACCTCTGGTTTTTATCTAATAGGTATGAAACAAAGATTAACAAAAACACGGTCGACATAAATACTAGCTGCCAATTCTATGGACTTTTTCTCCTAACACCAGGACTCCAAGCCTGACGTTTATATCACGTGCCTCTCGCCAAGCTGTCCCCCCGCCCAACCACTAAAACCGACGATTAGTGACGAGAACAATGATTCGCCTCGAGATATCTCCGAGCTATTGTTTCGACTCTTCTCCATCAACCAAAGCCAAAGGTCATCTCAGTCATAGCTTCACTTATCCACTATCCCCCAAGAACGGACAAACCTACTATACAATCGTCCTCAGGAGGTCCAGCATCGACCAAGTTCCGCCCGTGCACCATCAAACAATCAGCCTTCGAGCCTTCGAGCCTACTCGCTGGCTATATCTTTGAATCAAGATGCTCCCCGGGGCACACGTCTTTTCTCACCAACATCAGTACAACCCACAGGCTGACCAACCATGGATGCATCAGCAGAACCATCACCAGCACGCCCAACAAGCTGCAGCCGCCGCGGCCAGCGCGGCGCAACAGCAGCACTACAATCGAATCGCTGCGACCCATAATGCCTCTAGCGCTGTTATTGCCTCTGCTCATGGCCAAGATACTGGCTTGATGGATAATGTTACGGAGGAGAATCGGAGAACACTGGCTTATATCGCGGATTTGCTGAATGAGGATACACGAGAGGCTGCCCTTCTTGAATTAAGCAAGAAGCGCGAACAAGTTCCTGAGCTTGCTTTGATTCTGTGGCATTCCTTTGGTAAGCATAGGAAACGTTGTTAAGGCTCTTCCACATTCTAATATGTCATAGGAGTTATGACATCCCTTCTGCAGGAAATCATTTCCGTTTATAACCTTCTCAACCCTTCGCAACTCACTGCAGCAGCCTCCAACCGTGTCTGCAATGCCCTGGCCCTCTTGCAATGTGTTGCCTCTCATAACGAAACGCGGGCTCTTTTCTTAAATGGTATAGATACTAGTGACTACCTGCAAGGCTTTAGCTAACACTCAAAGCTCACATTCCACTTTTCTTGTATCCGTTCCTAAACACAACCTCCAAGTCGAGACCCTTCGAGTATCTGCGGTTGACTTCCCTGGGAGTCATCGGTGCTCTCGTCAAGAACGACTCGTCCGATGTTATCAACTTTCTCCTGACGACCGAAATCATCCCGTTGTGTCTTCGCATCATGGAAACCGGTTCCGAGCTTAGCAAAACTGTGGCTATTTTCATTGTGCAAAAGATTCTCCTCGATGACCATGGTCTCAATTACATCTGCGCAACATACGAGCGCTTTTACGCTGTCGGGACTGTCCTTAGCAATATGGTGACACAGCTTGTTGAGCAGCAGACCGCGAGACTTCTCAAGCACGTTGTGCGCTGCTTCCTAAGGTGAGAGGATTGGCTTTCCCAGAGACTTCTTGCCTGTCCATGGCTAATCCGAATTTTTTAGGCTTAGTGATAATGCTCGTGCCCGTGAGGCTTTACGCCAGTGCCTCCCCGAACCTCTTCGAGATGCTACATTTTCATCCGTCCTTCGAGATGATGCAGCCACGAAGCGCTGCCTCGCACAGCTTCTAATCAATCTATCCGACAATGTCGTCGAATCTTCATCTCATCAAGGTATCTGATGAGAGTGACTCTTTTGTACAATACACCACCCTTACATGCTTCGACAAGGCGTATGATTTTTACGGCCGGTTTTGCATAAACGCAACGATACCCGATCTTTATTTCAATTCACATGTTGCCGGTTATTCAGCTGGTTATACAACGGTTTCTAAAAAGTATTGCACACGATTTGAGATTCGGTTGGGGGTGTTCAATGGCATAGAGGCTAGGAGCGGCCTTGCGGAGTCAAATAACCAGCACAAGATCGGATTGTCTATGGTCAGGAGCTCGTTGTATTCTTCATTTGTCTGGTGTCTTAGGCTCTTGTCTCTTGCATTATAAGGATGGCGCAAAGGTTGGTGGGAAGGGCTTGAGACTTAGCAGCTACGGGATACCTTTGTAAACTATGAAATCAGGCGTTCAGGAATAGAATCGTATGGAGATCACTTGCAGTACACTTTCTCGCGATGATGTGAACGACTATTTGTCACCTGGAGAGCCAATCGCAAACGTGACTTAGCACGTTTGCAGAGAACGCTCCTGGTTCCAATGGTTGAATAAGCACAGTGCACCACATATGCATATATGTGCGCGCAAGCCCTTATATGAAGCCTTGGCTCTCAGAGCTCTCGATCAGATGTGCATACAGTAATTATAAAGCTCACAGTACTGTATAAAGTTTCGTCCAGCGCGCTGACCTGCTTACAAACATGGTGATCCGATGAAAGAGTTCGCGTTTTCAATCAATCAGAGGCTCCATAACCCCCGGCCACTCGGGACCCTCAGGGACTGAAGTCGTGCATTAGGCTCAACACGGTCGGCAGACATGATCACTAAACATCTCCAAGCCAAGGTTTATATCTCGTCGCTTACCAAGCCGCGTCTTGCAGTCGATGACGGTGGACTCAGGGAGCCTACAGCCACCTGTCAGGCCTCACTAGCAGATCTATCTATAAGGCGTCGGACTGCAGTAGAAGTTTCCTGTTGACGATGAACTACTCCCAATCGCCGCCGCCGCAGCTGAAAGATGATTATGCTTTAGCTATACTCCCCGGTGCCCCACTTTAACCATCGGTTTCCTCTATAATACACTACCAGCCGCCTTCGGCCAATCTCGTACAAACTAATGACAAGGCTTCGATACCATCAGCACTAGTCGCTAATCCTAATTCTCACTCCCACAACAAACAAATCTTCACTCAGAAGCCAAACGTGGCTCAAACACAAGCATATATGTCTCACACTTTATCTCAAGCTGCAACTCAGTCATCGCCCAGAATGAGTGTTCTCGCCTATGCCTCTTCCCGAGACACACAGCACCAGTATCTAGCTGACAGCTACCATGACATCAACCCTCAGATATCCATGTCCTATTCCCATGATATTGGAATTCTAAGTGCAGAGACGTACGATGATGGGAGGCTCACAATGGCATCTCGATATGCCAGGGGACCTAGGTCGAGAAAAGAAACAAGCCCTGTGGTACCATTTGGCCTAACGGAAACTCAAGAATCGACAAAGAAGCGTAGAACTAGGGCAGGTAGCAATGATGGGGAGAAAGGTACTAAGAGGAAGAAAGCCCAAAAGGAGTCCCAGAATGACGACGAGGAGGCAAGAAAGAGAGCGAGGGGAAGGCCCAGAGTGGATACTGCTAAAGATGAAACTGCTGCAGATGTAAGTCTCATATTTTGATCTTCTCATGACTGTCTACCCTCTTAAGATTCAGCTGCAGAACCAGGTCATCTAGCACGTGTATTTTAGCACGTGGGACGAAGCCTCTTCCTCAGGCTCGATGTTATTAATCCTAGATCTTCTACTATACTAACGATTTGCAGAGGCGAAGAACTCAGTAAGACGATAAAGCTTCTAAACTCTCATTTCCCATATTCATAAAACATTCCGCGCCAAATTATATGTTTCGAGCTCTTATGCTCTAATTCCCACCTTCCCCACCTTCCCCTACTCCAACCTTCACAAAGTTGGAAGACCGCTAAGTCTTGAAATTTTAGAATACGTATAGCACAGAGAGCATATCGCCATCGAAAAGAGACAACTATATCTTCTCTCGAAAAACAAGTTCAGGATCTCCGCAATGCAAATGAAGAGATGAGCAACATATTTAAGACTCTCCATGGATTTGCTGTCAATAAGGGCTTGCTTGAACGTGAACCAGAATTCGGGGGGATGCTTCTGTCAACTAGCCAGAAAATCCTCGCCCTAGCTAAAGCTGCTGCTGCGACCGAGGATGAGGGTCATAGTCAGGATGAAAGCCAAGCCGGCGAGACTCCTCAGCACACCTCAACCACAGACTTAGAATTGAGCCGCCATATGAGCATTCGACAAAGTCCTCTGAAGTCTCCTACAGAAGCCTTGGGATCTATGCATGGAATCGTTCAACCTTGGGGATACACCTTCTCCAAAGAAGAAACACCTGTTGAGCAGAGCCAGGACACACATCAGCAGCATCAGTACGAACATGAGCCGCAGATGGGAGAAAATCAAGCTTTAACCAGATCTCTCCAGAATGACCAAGGATTTCCATTCGAAATGATGGATCTTCAACAATACCGCGTAGAGTTGCCGCCATCTGAGCTCTTTTCCCAAAATTTCTTCCCTCAGTCTCAGCCACCTCTTCCAAAAACAGGCTCATCATTCGAGTTCTCATTTGCACGCAGAATACATAGAGGTGCTTTAGAAAAAGCTCTCGAATTCATCACTATGCCAAACCCTTCTCCAGAAAAATATCGAGGGGTTTTTGGGTTTTCCATGATGTTTGAAAGCAAAGAGAAAATTGAGGCCAGGTTAAGAGGTCTATTGGCAAGCTCGTCAAGAGAGACTCTCCAGGAATGGCGCGCCCCTTTTGTCCATGTTGGAGGCAGTGGCACCTTTTATCCCCTGCAGGAGAGTGATATCAGTGGAGAACTCATGCCCAAGCTCCGCACTGGTTATTCCATGGGCCCTTTCTCATCTGCAGTCTCTGAAGCTGGAGAGACTTTACAAGACAATATGCACTGCACCATTCCAGGATTTGAGGGAGAGTTATTTGATCCTAGTGATGTTGAAGGATATCTTCGGGGACACGGTCTTGAAATTCCACCTGCGACTGATTTCGTCACTGCTGACCTCGATGTCTCCCTATGGGCTGAGATCAATGCGTCTAGGAGCTCAAGCAGTAGTAGTGATACGACATCATTCTCTCCAAACACGCCAGTAAGCACTGTCGAAGAAGTTTTTGTAGACAATCCATACTATCCCGATTTCGATAAATCCGATGAAAATCTTTTCGCGATCTCGAATACAGTGGCCGACTGGGGAAACGATATGTCGACTAAAGTTAGTGATGAGACAGATTTTGCATTTAGCACGATGCCGGATTTAGCTTACAGCGAGAAGAGGGCAGGAGTGACAAACCCTCCCTATGATGGTAAATGTCGTGTGACTATCAATGTCCAGGTTCTCGTAGATGGTAAGCATCAGCCTTCCTTATATTTCATTTCAAATCGACAAAAGACAAAAGTTAATCAGATTCTTCTCTCGCAGAAATATTAAATCATGGACTTTGCCTTGGTAGGGCACCTGGCTTTAGGGTCTCTGACGTCAATGCAGCTATCATCGCTTCTGTCAAAGTCGAAAACTAAAGGCTTCCGGCTCCGACGAGCTAACTATGTTAAATGAAAATAAGCATCAACTTCTTCAATAACTAGACCAAGTGTGCCCCACTATGTTCAGAGTCCTAATTCTATAGATCATCTTTAGGAAGGGAACGGCGGCACCATAATCCATTTCTCACATCATGTTATTAACCTTTTGCATATTCAGCGATTCCCCAATTTCTTCAGTCCAAACCTTCAAGAATATTTATAGACACGCCAAATTCAAGATTACCGCCGCACACTCACGAGCAATGCCTTTTCAATACTTCGAATTAGGTCTTGACAAAAGCAAACTATTTTCGGGCTGTTGGAAGATGATTTACACCAGGACCAAAGACACCATTCAAGTTCCTAACTTGATGGAAAAGCAATTCACCAGCAATTCATTTTCCTCAACCTCCTCAACTTATAATAAAAGTCGGAAGACTCAAGAAACAAGCATTAAAGTAAGCGGAACTCAACGACATTGGAAGTTCCTACCTTCCAGCATTGTAGACTTAAAGACCTCCAAGAAAGAAATTAAGTCTATAGATCCGGGCCACATCCAAAGTAGGTCGACATCCACTGTAAAGCACTATCAAGAAACCCTAGAGCATGAGCGCTAGACTGTCATAATTTTTCATTGCCTCTCAAACCCCAGAAACCTTTAGGCTAACTTTTGTGTTGTAGATGACCGAGATGAAGAAATGATCACATTTCAAGAGTTCATCCACTCCATTCGTGACGAAGAAGCTACTACCAAACAGGACTTAAAATCAACGTCAAGAGAGCCGTTTTATTCTATTAGGAACAAGGCACAATGTTCACTCTACAGCTTGGCCCCTCCAATGAAGATAGTCGCAAAGTATACGGAAGTGTCAGAAAATGTCGAAGATGAAGACCCTTTCACTGACAAGTTTGATCTTGTTAATTGGTCTTACATCTCGTCAGAGAGAAATGAACTTGATTATTTGAGACGAATGAATGGTAAGTTCCAGCTCCTTTTCCTCATAATTATCGTCATACAAAGCTACTACTGTGTATGCTCATGTTTTGAAAGAACCAAAGCTGACTAACTCATCAAAGCACATGCGGCTCTCATGTGGGAGATTCGAAAACTTAATGAACTCCGACTCGGCATTAAATTTTAGCAGAACCTTACGAAGCTCGAAGCTAGGTTATTTTATATAAGGGTAGTCGAGGTTGTTACCTAAGGTATTGGACCTATAGAAACGGTATTGACATTCATTAATAATGGTATACATTTGGAAGGAAGCTACTTTTATAAGGACAAGGCGTTTTAGGGGAGTTGGACAAATTTCGGCGTATTTGGAAAGCCAAACTCATAGAGCTCATATGGGTTGGACAGCAAGCTCGAGGAAGGTTAAATTACAGTATGAGGAGTTTTAATGTTATGTAAATAGTTGATAACGATGAAGCGTTTGCTGCTTATAGAGAATTCATAATACATGTACTTGAATGTATGTTATCAGCTCCATCCCCAAGTACTTTGCAAAGCTATATAAGCACCATCGTAAATGAAGAGCCTATTCTATCTACCTTCTTAGTTTCTTATGAAATTAGTGCTCCCTTGTTTTTTTTTTTCGAAACAACGACAGAGCAGTAGTGTCACTAAATCTCAACGTATTTGGGAAAGTGGATCTGCAAACTAACCTCATTTCAGCCTGAGCCTATTTGACAGGGATATGAGATTTGATACTATAAATCTTTCTCTAGACTTTACTTCTCACTAGGTCACTTTTTGGGGCGTTTACAAAATCCCCAAAAGTAATATATGACTTAGTGTGGTTCCACGTGATGGAGGCCTTCTACATCAAATAAGCTACGGGCAAGAAAATCGAGAAACACCACAACTCATCCTAAGCCATTGATCGATCAAACTAAATGAATGCCAGGCCGCTACATAATACCGCGCCAATCAGGCGTTCATAGAGCTGCTTGCACGTTCTCCTTCATCCCATCGCTGTACATGATCCTAACGATTACCAAACAGGCGTTGCGCTCTATCGAGCCCTCCTCGAACAATGCCCTCGCATTCCTCTCCCCCCTGATATTCGCATCAAAGGGCCTATCAATCCCATAAAACACTTCATCCGCAAGCGTTTCAGAGAGAACATCCAGCACACAAGCCCACGGCTCATTGTTACCGCTCTAAAAGCAGGTTATGCTGTTCGTTGATCCATTCGACATATAATCTATTGATTGGCAGGAAGGCTCAATTGGCTAATGAAAGTTCCATCTACAAACAGGCTGAACAACTCCTCCGCTCCTCAGGCGACGGTAATGCCTCCTCGACCTCTCAGGTACACGCCCTCCTCCGCGCCGTCCACGCCGAAGCAGAGCACTCCCGCAGCGTCTGCAAGCAACCCCCCCCCCGCCATCGCGAGCGCGTGTGGCCTTATCCCGGTGCCCCCAAACTGGTAGATGTCAGGCCTGTGCCATTTGAGAAGCTGACTGGGAGGAGACATGTGCCGCACATTGCCGTGACAGGCAGCCTTGCATTTTTGAGGATCAAGACGCCGCAGAGCCCGTTTCTGAGTCGGGTGCTTCGGGATAAGATAAAGCAGAAGCAGAAGCGGACTGATAGATTAGAGACCTTGGAGTTGCAGGAAGAGATTGGGAAGAGAGAGGATGACTGGGAAAGGGTTGTAGATGAGAGAGCAGAGAGAGGGTTATATTGGAAGGGTCTGGTGTTAGAGAACAGCTGGGCAAAAGACATTTATTCAGTGAGATTACAGACACAGAAGAGCATCTCTCGTGGGCTTCGAGATGGTATTAAAAATGGAGAGAGGATGGCATTGATTTGGGAAAAGGAGCAGGCTTTAGCAAAGGAGGAGACCAGGCGGAGAAGATATATAAAGAGACAGGCCAAGGCAGCTAGAAGGTTGCAACGAAAACGAAAGGGAGCAGAAACTCCATCGGAGGACAGCGTTCATTGAGACTTTCAAGGAGTTCTACTTATTGCGAGTTACTCTACTCAATACCCTGGGGGATTGCACCGATAGCAGACGAATAAAAGAGTGCTATTAATCATGAATGTCATTGCAATGTGCGATTGTGTAAACATATCAAATTCGCTGAAATAACCCATTCGCCGCGCTGATGCATCCCGAATCCTCCACCACCTAGAAGAAAACTAGCCGTTCCGTTTGCTATCATTCTTCATGTCCCATTTCTAGAATGCTTGCCTCCTACACTTTGTCCCTAGGTCCCGAGGTGAATTTCACCAACATCATAGTCCGTATGTCGAGCCCTCGGGGGGTTGAGGGAGCTTCTTATTGGAGGGGTGTGCCATGTATCTATTAAGGGTAAGAAAAAGGGAGAATGCGTGCGGGGAGCATGGCTGACCTTCTTAGCTCGATCAGGACAGTCTCCATTGTGTTGTCTCGGCTCCAGTTTGCAAGGCAAAGTAACTTAGTGGGGTCAACCTGTCCTTGTGTGAGAATGCTAACGGTGATTTTATGTTAGGGGATTGCGGCAGACTCACCTTTCCGTCTCTGGGGTTGACACAGGGGAGATTGACCGCGTTAATGAACTGGATGGTAGGTGGCTTGTCCGGGTATTGATCACCGCAGTGCATCTTGAGGGAATAGATCCGGTTTTCGTGGACGCTCTGATACGGGGACGGTTAGCTCATGCAATCTTCACAGCACAGGAGTGTCCGGGGAAGAGCTTACATGAGGGGGACCAAGAATTGTACCATTCCAGTTTGACATTAACAGGTCATCTCCTTCTGCCAGTCCATAGGAACATGCCTCTGAGGATAATGTAGTGTCAGCGAAGAGTTTTGCAGAGGAGAGTGCCTCCACCTACCTGCACCCAAACCCTTTTCGCCCTTCTCCAGCTCCTCCAGCAGCCGGAAGTTTCGAGGAACTTTAGCACCCATCTTATTGTTGTAGTTGTCGGGCTGAAAGGAAGAACAGCAGTTGATATGCGTCGTCAAAGGGAGAGAGGCCGAAGCTTCAGACTTGAATTTGATGAGAGGTTGTGTTGAGAGGCGACAACGAGTAAGGCGAGCTAGATAATGCGAAATGATAGAGGGGCAGATGTGAATCAGCAGAAGAAGAGAGAACAAGCCTGGCGGGGTGAGGTTTACCGAAATGGCAGGGCAGGGCAGGCCAGGCTTGAAAGGCGGTGACCCGGTTGCTCTGGGGAAACTTCGGCAGAAATGGAGGCATCCATTAGTCGCCTATTCGTGGCTGTCTCAAACAACCTCGTTGAAGACAACTCTTCATTTACTAGAACGTCAGATCCTCAACCTCGCACTCCCCTAAGCTATTATCATGGACAAACTTGAACGCATTTGATAACATGACGGCCCAGATACTCGCTTCCGAACTTGGGAATCTCATACAAGAAAGTAAAAGGAAACATACAGATCTCCGAAATGTGAGCTTACGTGGTTTCTCAGGCCTTTGGACCCTTAACTAATGTTTCAAGGCTGCAGAGAAATCACTCGAGGAGCTTAAAGGGCTCCGATCAACCTCTGAATCTCAGATAGCTGCTGGTGAGAATATACTCGCTATTCTCCATTTGGGAGGCTCCATGTGACTAACTCGATCAGATCTGAGCCAGCGTCCTAACTTTGTCACGCCCTTTCTCATTGCCTGTGGAACCAAGAATGTGAAATTCACAGGAATCGCTGTTGTGTGCCTGCAACGTCTGGTGGTATCACGTGGACTTCCAAGGTCGAGACTAAGAGAAGTTCTCGAGGCACTGCGAGAAGCTACCTCGGCCGGGCTTGATGTTCAACTCAAGATTCTCCAGGCTTTGCCATCTCTTCTTCAGAATTATGCGGATGATCTCAAGGGGGACCTTTTGGCCGCCGCATTGAACATATGCACTATTCTTCAAGCAAGCAAGAATGCTATTGTGAATAACACCGCTGCTGCAACTTTGCAGCAACTTGTTGTTTCTGTATTCGACAAAGTCGTTGCAGAAGACAGTACGTCCCTCTCAGGCTATTTTCGGAGCCTACTGCTAATGATAGATCAGAAATTGCCCTCGAGGTTCCCACTATTGGTGAAGCCCCAATTGAAGATGGCACAATACGGCTTAGAGCTGCCGCTCTAGATGCGTACAGGGTCTTCAATGATCTATGTCTTCTGACAGAGTCTCAGAGGCCCCAATTCTTAAGGTCTGCGGGGATTCCCCAAACCTTTGGCTTAGAGCTGATTGAGTCTGTCTTGACCAACCATGCTGAGATTTTTCTCAGCCATCCAGAACAAGCCAACATCCTTCGAGTTAGGGTAATGCCATTCGTCATTAGCTGTATCTCTGAAAAACTTAGCTTTGCTGTGACCGTCAGAATTATAAGGATACTTTACACTCTGCTCAGGAGACATCTCACCATTCTGACATCTGAGGGTGAAATGGCACTGGGTTTGGTCACTCAAATGCTGGACCACGATACGGCCTTATGGAAGAGATCTTTGTGCATGGAGGTATTACGAGGGATTTTCTCCGAGGCGTCACTTATACGGAAGATTTTTGCCATGTATGATGCCCAAGAAGGAAGAAGGATGATCCTACGAGACCTTGTAGCAGCTTTTGTACGAATCAGCACTGAAAAACCAGCCGTCATCGGCTTGGGCCACCAGTCCTCAATTCCTATGGCAAATCAAAATAACGGAGCTGACCAAGCAATGCTAGAAGCCAGTGGTGTAGCTGGGATTATAGGTGGCTCCGTTGGTCCAAGTGAGCCCATTGCCGGCATCAGTACACAATGGAGCACTATGCGAGTACCATGTATTGACCAGCTAGACAAAACGGAACCTCCTTTGATCCCCGAATCATATATATACAGTCTTACTTTGGCATGCATCAGTGGTTTTTCTGAAGGCTTGGCTAAATTTATTCTCCCTTTGACTGTCCCGGAAAGACCCCGAAAAAAGGCACGACAAGAGCCTGAAACCAAGGACACAGACTCTATCTCAAGTATAACAAATTCTACGTCGAAGACTGAGAAACGATCATCCATGAAGAAGAATCCGCTTCCCGTCAACCCTTTAGATCTTGAGGATCACCCACTTTACAACGAGGTGAAACTTTGTGCTGGGATTGTAGATGAGTGCTGGCCAGCTATTCTTGCCACCTGTTCAACCTTCCTTTACGCTGCATTAGATACCGAATACTATCATGGTCTTGTGAGAACATTTCAGAAGTTCACACATGTAGCTGGACTTCTACGGCTTTCGACACCTAGAGACGCTTTTTTGACCACTCTTGGTAAAGCTGCGGTACCTCCTAATTCTCTGCCAGCAAATTCACTATCAAATCCTCCTCCCCCGGCAACTCCTCCTATGGAAAAACCGAGTATGTTTAGCAATGCCAAGGGGTTACTAAATGTGGAGAAGCTCGTCAGTCATACGAGTCTTGCGGATCGTTCTAGACAATCCACAGATGCCAGCGTGCCTTCACTTAATACTCGCAACCTTTTATGTTTGCGTGCACTTTTGAATTTGGGTATTGCCCTCGGGCCAACGCTAGACTCGGCTTGGATCATTATTCTCGGAACTCTTCAACAGGCAGATTTGGTCATTTTCTCGAGCACCAAAAATTCTAGAGTATTAGCGTCCAACCCAAGGCCTGACAACCAAGCAGCTACTGATGGTTCTGCGCTGCTTGTTAATTTTGGAACAGAAATTAAGGCTGTGGAAACAGCTGCATCTAGGCTGCTAGAGAGTACAATTGATTTTCCAAACGAAGCTTTTGTGGACGTCATCACTGCCCTTTCTTCGTTATTTGGGAAAGAAGACCTGTCCAAGTCCAGTGAAGGGCCAATTACCTCCAACCCACCTTCCCCTGAACTACGGCGTACATCGCTCAGTCATCGGAGAGTTCACAGTATAAACATGGCTGCATCTACTCAAAACCAAGAAGACCTCTTTGCTCTAGCCAAGCTGGGGGATGTGGCTAGTTTCAATATTGAAAGGCTGATGGTATACGAACCTACTGAGAGTGGCTGGACGATACTGTCTTCCGAGCTAATAGCCGTGGCTTGTTCGACTTCTACCCCTTCTTCAGTCAGACTCCGCGCAGCTGAAGTTCTTACTCAGCTTATTCTCGAAGCTGCCGCTGCCACAATATCCTTGCCAGACGAGAAACGCTGCAGCATTCAACTTCGGTTACTGCAGACCCTTAGACATTCAATACAGCCATTAGAATCAGAAAATCGAGACACATCTGTTGCAATACATGCTACGGATGTTGATGTGCACAAAATTGTTCTTGAGGGCCTAAAAAGCATCCTAGAACAATGTGGTGAGACATTCATCAGTGGGTGGGAGATCGCTTTTGAAATTATTGGAAGCGTTTTCACGTTGAATGATACCCCAGAAGAGGGCAGCTTTAAAGATCACAAGGCCACTACCACTCGATCAGCGAGGTTAATCAGATCTTCTTTTAATTCTCTACAACTTGTTTGTTCGGATTTCCTCACGTCATTACCAAATTCATGCTTCATTATCCTCGTTGATACCCTTTATAATTTTTGTACGCAAGACGATGACCTTAATATATCCTTGACTGTAAGTCACTAACGCTTGGCTTCGTAATCAAATTCTAATGTCGATGGATACAGACAGTTACATTTTTCTGGGTTTTGTCCGATTTTATCTCCGGAAGGACCAGCTCATTTTCTCTTAGTCCTGATCTTCTTCAAGGCTCTGATGAACAGACTCTCGTTGAGATGGCTTCTAGAAAAGACCTTGCTATGTCAGATGCAGCGTTATGGATGCTCCTCCTTCTCCGCCTGGCTGCCGTCACGACAGACGAGAGACTCGAATTAAGAAATAGTGAGGATGACTTCGAACATTCTCGTCTCGTGTATGCTGACTTAATACAGGTGCTATACAGACTTTACTGAGAATTTTTGACGCTTATGGGGATCAGCTGAGCTCTGAAGCATGGTCGATGTGCTTGCAATCTGTTATATTTAAGTTACTCGCCTCGATTGAGAAACAGCTACAAAAGATAGCCGGTCCTAACTCATCTGCTTCAGTCAAAGATAAAACCGGATGGACGGAAACCACCGTGGTTGTCCTGAGTGGTATCACAAAACTTTTGGCGGACTATCTAGACGTTGTCTCCAACCATGGATCCTTTAGTAGTTCCTGGCAAATACTGCTAAATCACTTTAAGACATTCCTTGATCTTGAAGTTCTCGAAATTAATACCGCAGTCTTCAAATCCCTACAACAAATTTTGTCCCGAGGCAATCTTGAAGAAACCACCAAACCAAACCTCGATCGTCCCGCGGTAGAATTAGCCTGGGCCCTCTGGTCACACTCACTTCCTGTGATTAAATCAGACCCTTCAGAGAAGAGATTTGACAATCAGGATTACTTGCTTGCATATGTATCTTGCTTAAACGAAGTATATCGTTTGATACAATCCAATGTTGATGCTGAGCGAGTTCAGATGATGCTCACACTGCTCCGTGAAGCAATACAGCAAGCAAACGCAGCTAGCTATTCTGCAGATATTGAATACCTCACGCCCTTGCAGACCCAAGTCCTAGAGTGTCTCAAGATGATCCGTACCGATATTGAAGGGGTACCGGCTGCTTTAATTGGTCAAGTTGCAGAATTTATCGGCCTCGCCTTTGAACGGAAGGACACTTCAAGTTCTGGAACCCAAAGCCCTACCTATATTGCTCTGTCAAAGGCTTCAATGACCTTATCAGAAAGCCTTATTATCGCCCACAGTTCAGATCATCATATCTATACAAGCGGATCCGTAGCAGCGTCTCTTGCCGCACTTTCCGAACCGATTGTCCTCAAGTATTCCTTCCCACTGGTGACGAAGAGCGTCTCACCCTGGCGCCAAGCAACAAGTTCAGCTATTGCGATCTTGAAATCGATAATACAGATCATTACAAAAGAACTTGTCACAGAGGAAGCTATGAAGCCTATATGGCTTTCGATCGTAAACATTGCGAACGGCATTACTAACGCAGATTTTGAGGATCTACCCGATGCTATCAATATCAATGACGACCAAAAGTTTGATATATCGTCCTTTCTTGGACTTAGAGAGCTCATAACACCTGCTCTAGGCGCAGCCGCTATTCCTGACAAGTTTCGAAGGATGTATACAGAATCGCTCTTCCGTATGTCGCTTATACATGCGCCCCTCAAGAAGGAGCTGCCACAGCCTAATCAAGAGCTTCTTGCAACTCTTTACCGATTCCGGGAGGGACGAACTGTAGACCCTCCACCGTCAGCTCGTTCAAAGATGGCGTACATTTGCTTTGACGAACTAGTGTCTCTTGTCAAAGTCAGCGACAGCTCAGATGAGCGTATCAAATTAGCTCAAGCGGCAGCACCCTATTTGATCTTGCGAGCAGGTCTAACTTTGCGAGCATACATAGCTGACCAGCCCCTACGAGGACAGATGCCACAGCCACTGTCCCAACGTAGGGAGCTATTATATATCTTGAGAGCGCTTGTTAAATTGAGATGTGAACCAGAAGCAATACCAGACGCCCCAGGGGTGGAGAGCGAAGGGAAGAAACATTTGCATAGACTATACCCGTTGTTCGCCAAAGCTGTTCGGGCAGCAGCTAAAGACCAAGAAGTCCTAGAGTGGCTGGGAAAGGGGCTCGACGAAGTTGGCATGGAGTTTGGTGTATGAGTACACTTACAACTAGGAAATGAGATGTGCGAGACTTTTTCAATGATTTGTAATATTGATTTGCACTAAGTAATACCGCCCTGTAGGAGCTTCGGTGCAGTTTGAGAAGCGACTTCCTCCTAAATCATACAGTGATTACATTTAACGCCTTGTCTCCTTAAAAAAACCAAAGAGTATGCATATTGTACATGTATTCAACTGATTCGATCTCCTCGTGCTTACTTCTTGTGCCTTGCGTGTTCGAAAGACTCGAGCATACTCCTCTTCATTTCCTCGTTGGGGGTTTCCCCGTCTGGATGAGCCAGGCGTTCTTCGGTATCATGCTGCTGTTGCACAGCCTGTGCGGCCATAGTCTTTGCTTGAGCGGATCCCACCTGGCCATACACTGCCATGGCGCTAGCAATCATACTTCCAATGTCTCCAACATTGCCTGGGACGACCACAGCAGTCCCTTCCTTTGCAAGCTTGCCAAATGCCTCAACGTACTTTTCTGCCACACTCAAACTAACCGCACCTTGCGCAGACTCCTTTCCTTGGGCAATACTCTTGGCCACTGCTTCAATTCCAGCTGCGGTTGCTTGAGCCTTGAGCATAATTGCCTCGGCTTCACCACTAGCCATATTAATTTGCTCGCTTCGTAAAGCCTCGGATGCAAGAATAACACTTTGCTTCCGTCCTTCGGCAATATTGATGGCGCTCTGTCTTTGACCTTCCGAATCAAGAATTTCAGCACGTTTGCTGCGCTCAGCAGTGACTTGTCGATGCATGGCTGCAACAACGCCTTCTGGTGCATGGATATCCCTAATCTCATAACGCAGGCAGACAACACCCCAATCTTGTGCAGCCTCGTTGATTGCTGCTGTTATGTTTGTGTTGAGTGCGGCGCGCTCTTTTAGGACATGGTCGAGAGTAAGCTGGCCAATTTCGGAACGCATGGTTGTTTGAGCCAATTGAGAGATGGCGTATTCAGCATCTTCCACCCCGTAACTAGCTTTGTAGGCATCGAAAACTCGAGTGTATAATATGCCTAGGTTCTTTTTTTAATTTATAATTTCAAGTTGAGAATAGAGGAGGGCCGTACCATCAAGCTCCAAAGTAACATTATCTGCAGTAATAGCGCTCTGACTAGGTATTTCAAGCGCAGATTCCTTTAAGCTCTTGACGTAAGCTATCCGGTCCAAGAAAGGCCACAGAATAGCAAGACCGGGTTGAAGAATTCGATTGAACTTTCCCATGCGCTCTACAATCCATGCTGTCTGCTGGGGGACGAATCGAATGATAGTATTAGCGGGTAGTGAGGGCCGTTGAAAATATGAGGAAGGTAAATTGTTGTTAATTCCAAGAAGGCTGTTGTTTTGTGCTCTTGCCCGGGGAGTTGCATGAATCTGTCTAGATTGTTGCTGTGCCTTGAGGACTGAGAGCGAAGATGCTCTCATAAGGGGAAGAGCTCGAGCTGAGAGTGCCGGAATAACTGAGGAAATGGCCCTGTTGATAACAGGGCCATTCAATACTGTGTGGGAGGCTATTTCTAATGCCATGGTGGTGAATCGGAGTCTTTGGCAAGAGGGTGGCGCTCATGAATTGAGGCTCTCTGGTCAGCAGAAGCCTGTAGCATTTTTAGCGTTCCGAGCCACTACTTTGCTGAAGCTGGGGCCGGATCGCGGCCGCGGGTATACTTCGGCGATAGCCGAAAGTTATCACGACTCTTCCCCTGCTCTTCCTTCTCAACTTGTCCGCGATATCTAAAGAGCAACCTGATCAGGTACATGCAGAGGTGATTTATTCGACTATTATATTGATCTCCTTCAACGTCTCTTATAACGCTCTGCAACGTCACTGTAGCTAGAAAGACTCTGCGTATATATATAAGATGTCTGAATATTGGAAATCAACAGTAAGTATTATTCACAGCCCGTTCTCTTTATGCTAATCTTAATTTCCATATAGCCCAAATACTGGTGTAAGCACTGCAAAACCTATGTTCGAGACACCAAACTTGAGAAAGCAAACCATGAAGCCACACCAAAACATCAAGGCAATCTAAAACGCTTTCTTCGCGATCTGCACCGAGGGCACGAGAAGGATGAGAAGGATAAGGAGCGGGCCAAATCCGAAGTAGCACGTCTAAATGGCATAGTCGCAGGTTCAGGGTCATTCGCAGGGCCTTCAAGCTCCGGCTTTGGACGAGGTCCCTCTCCAACCATGGGCAAACCACCGGCGACAGCAGCACAGAGGAAACAACAATTATCACAACTAGCCGAGATGGGTATCAGCATACCAGATGAGTTCCGACCGGATATGGCGATGGCTGGAGAATGGCAGGTCACATCCGAGAGGGTCATAGAACCAGATGACGGAGAGAAGAAACCAGATGCTATTGCGTTGGGGATACGAAAGAGAGTACTGGACGAGGAAGAGCAAGAACTAGCAGAAGTGAAGAAGAGGAAATGGGGCTCAACCTATCGGTCACAGCCGGTAGAGGAAGACGATGGGGACTTAGATGCACTATTAAGCAATTCAGTCCGCAAGAGCCGAGATCCAGTTGCAAAGACGGAGCCCGCGGATCAAATTAACGGGGAGGCAGGCAAATATTCAATTCCATGGAAGGACGATACTGAAGCCGCTATAAAGAACGAGGAAGTAGTGAACCCTACCGTGTTCAAAAAGGAGCCGTTAGATGACAACGACCCCTTAGTCGACGTTAGTTTACTCGCAGAGGCAAGCGTCAAAGAAGAAGGAGAGCAAGCTGTCCTAGGAATTTTTTTCAAAAAGCGCAAAGCTAAGAATATCCGGCATAAGTGACGGGACCTTAAGCTACGCTACAAAACTTTAAAACAATCCCAAAATCTCACATAGGATACATCAACATCTTACGAGCTGCTACCCTATCATCAGTGAATAAGATTCGTTATTGTAGGGCAGAGGATCTTGCAGGCTATATTGCACAGTCAATTCTTGGGCCTTGGAGCACATAGATACCATCTGAAGCATGGTTAATTGGAGACAGGCGTCGTATTAGCAAACCCAAGGTCATATCAAGAAACGTCAAAAATGAAAAGTAAGAAGTTTTTAATAAAATTACATGTCCCTCGTTCTTGCTACATTATTTTCATTTCGTGTTGACCTGACATAATTTTAGCCTCGCTCGATTTCTCGGAAACGAACAACTTGTCGCTACAGGACTTCCTTTTGGCATCCCCATTTCCCCAATGATGACCGTGCCTACATTTTCGGTTATACTAGTTAACTTTAGTTTATTCCTCCTTTAAGTTACTCCTACCAGGCTCACTTCCCTCGAGCACCTTTGGAGATGCGTCATCGCGCTTATTACTTCTACTTCCCCTATAGACCCTATGGGTCATCCTACCTTCGAGGCCGGTGCGCTGAACTGTAATAAAAGCTCCTCTTTCGATCCGGAATGGCCTTTCGTAGCACCGGCACTACCAAACTGGCTTCGAGCCAGTATACGCAAAACTATGTTTGGCTGTGCTGGGGCTACTTTGGTCTTGATTGAAAGTGTTGAACTTGAACGTCGAAGAGCCATGATGATTAGTACTGTTGACTTGGAAATTATATGGGGCTGTCTGAGAACCCCTTGGGAGAAAGAAGCACGTCTTAGTAGGAATACACTAAAGTTTTCACTTAAGCTAGCGTATTTACCTCACTCTGATGACAATTATATCATAACAGATGCTGGAAGGCTCCTCATTCCGGGTGGTAACAAGAGCCCCTGACTTGCGTGGCCGCTTCGAATTAGAGTCTCTAGCCGAGCTTGCCAAGGAAACCTTTCTTGTCCGTCTTCACTCGAGATGTCATGTATGAAGGTGAGAACGAGACGACCTTTTTTTCACATCCGCAACTCCCCGTTTAAATTCCGTGACTTCTTGTATATTACCTCTCTAGAAATGCAATTTCCAATTAAGTATTGCCGTCTCCGTACGGAAGAGAGCCCACTTAGGGGAAGTAAGTACTATTGTTGCATACATACTACACAACTAACACCAGGAAATAACAAAGAGGTAATCGAACAACTGATATGGGGTCGAGTCGTGCAGTTGAATTGGGTTTAATGCGGCAATGCTATCAAGGCGTCAAGGAAGATGGGAGGAGAAAACAAGAGGTTTATGATATTATGATACGATGAAGGAAACCTCTAAGAGTATACAACATTCACACCCTAGTATAATTCATTACAGCTTTCCCAATAGCAGGGCAGACCCCTTGTTGCCTACTTCTCTTTCCTTGACTTCTTTCGTCTTCTTCGATTTACCCTTGACACTTTTCGCCTCCTTTTCTACTATCGCTTGCTCCCGTCTTGATTTTTGGTCTACAGTTTCTTCCTTTGCCGCGGTCTCCAGCTTCTTCTTATTGGCCTTCAGTGCCTTCAACACCTTGTCTTGACTTGAGAAGCTGTCTGTCTCTAGAAGTGCCAAAACAACAAAAGACGACGAGCCAGTTGCCCACTCCACGATATAGTCCTTGATATGAGGATATAATACATCACCAAAGTTGAGAGCTGGAACAACTGACACAATGGTTTTGGTCTTCCTGTCAAACCTCCCACCTGCAATGAGTGATTTGAACATTTTGCCAGCATATGAGGTGTTTGCAGGATGAGGTTGAGGCAGAGCAGTTTCGGCTCCCTCTTCTGTTTCTGCTGGCGGCAAAAGAGTGGGATCGCCAACAGCGGTTTTAGCAATGGCATTGAGGGCCCCAGTCTTGTCACCTTCTGCGCCAAAGAGCACCTCTGTCACGAATTGGCAGCCAAATGAAGTTGCAACCAAATCGCCAGCTGCTGCCTCAATAGCCTTCAGAAGGAACGGAGATATAGACTTGACCAGCTCTTTTCTTCTAATCTCAGGCTCTTTCTTGCTGGTTGTGATACGAACTTTGTCCACTTCCGCCAGTATCTCAAGATCCAGACTATGACTAGGTGGAAACAACGCACTTGACCTTCCTTGGAAAAGATAAAGGAGTGTGGTGCGTGCATTGAGGTCATTTGCGGAAAAACATATGTTCTCGACCTGCTTCTCTGTGTCCTTGCTGAAGAGCTCTGGAAATATAGATTTCGACGTTAACACTGTGTCATCGATAACTTCGTATGCTGTGAGTATGACGATGTGTCCATTCGGGTCAGCTGCCATCATCTGTAAAGTATCCTTGTAAGTCTTCAAGATCTGTTTTCGGTCCTTAGCAGTTCCATATGCCAGTGCAAGACAGACGACTCGTGATCCCGACCTTGTGAAAGCCAAATTCTTCAAAAGGTCGCCATCCTCATCACCCTTGATTATTTCTAAGTACTCGGTGATCTCTTCGGTTCCTGGTTTAGCGTTGAGGAAGTATTGTAGCATAGCGTCATGCAAAAGAGTGAAACCAGTCATCTTCTTCTGGATCAATTGATTGATAAGTTCTAGCAACGAGCGCATGATAGGTGCTCGTTTTCCAGCGTCCTTGGCGAGAATATCGGCCAAGTCTCCAGATATCTCAGTGGTGTTTTCCTTCTCGAAAATGGCGAATTCAGCTCCATACCATTCTCGTAGTATGATGGCTTTCTGTTGCTTGCTAGCTACTCCGCGGTACACATCATCCAGAATCCAAGACGCCTCTGGGTGTTTGATGAGTTGACGTACTTGGCCAAAGAATTCTGGAACAATAATGTCCCTGATTTCTTCATCTCCATGCACCAAGAGTTTGCCAATCAAGAATTTGGCATATCTGCTCTCAGCAAGTTGGCGGTATGTACCAGCGAGTTCATTGGCGATCATCCTCTTCTGCTCCGGGTTGGAATATTTGATAGCCGTCTGAACCACTCTGACACTGTCATGCTTCAAGACAAATTCCTTGATCCTCCCTGTGATAATTTCAAAGAGCTCTGCGACTAACGTTTTTCGCTCTTCCACGGGAACATGTGATTTACGACGTAAACGTTCCCATATCTTCTTCGTTCTAGCTAAGCCGTCTGCTAAAGGCTTTGCGGCTTTCCTCTCCGAGACTAGTTGTTTTTGTTTGGCGTGGGCTTCCTTTGAAGATTGGCCTGTATTAAAGTCAGAATCAAAGATCTTATAAAAATAATAATGGAACGTACTATTCGTGGCGACGGCTTTGGCTCTGTCTGGATGGAGGCCATCGGTAGCCTTAGGAAGGGCCTCTTCAGCATCATCTTCTCCCTCATCCTCAACATTCAATGGCACACCCCCATCAGAATCCGAGCTATCAGAGTCTGACTCGCTGGATTCTTTAGTCTTCTTAACTGGCATTGGCTTCGACTTGCTCTTCGAGGCAGGTTTGACACCAGAGTCGATTCGCGCCTTTTTATTCTCCTTGACGTGCACGTTTTTAACCGGAGCTGCCTTTCTCTTTGTACCCAACATCGCAGATTTAGTAGAAGTGGCAGAAGGCATTGTTCGTGAATGGCTCTGTGGCAGTGGTCGTCTGTCAACTGAAGACATATAGAAAATAAAAATTTGGGCTATCAGCTTTTTGCTATCGGGGCGCTAAACCGATCTTGGACACCCGCAGTACCCCACGATAGTCGGCAGAAGAGTTAGAGAAATCTTCTCCTGCAATACGGTTGAGCAACGTCGCAAAATGGGGAGAGAAGAGCAAGCCGAAGAGCGAGAGGTACTTGATAGTATATTTCCAGATGAGATTACAGGTATGTTCATGAAGAATAGTTGCATTTGATAAAACATCGCAAGAACACAACTCTTCTTTGCAATTGCATTTTATCCTCCGTCTAACAGTTATATAGACATTTCCGAGACGGAATACAAGCTATCTATTCTTCTAGACATCACCAATGACGATGGCGACGAATCCGAGCCTCCAACTATATTGCTGGACGTGAAGTACCCCGATGGATATCCAGAAGAGCCCCCAATACTTGACCTTCTCGCGCCCTCCGATGCGCCAACCCACCCATATTTCAACATCGAATCAGACAAGCAGAAACTGCTCGATGACCTGGCAGAGACAATCGAGGAAAACATAGGCATGGCCATGATTTTCACTTTGGTATCCACCCTCAAGGACAATGCCGAGCAACTCATCGCAGAACGGCAAGCAGCTGCCAGGCACGAAAATGAACTAAAATTGTTAGCCGCGGAGGCCGAGGAGAACAAGAAGTTCCATGGGACACCGGTAAACCCGGAAACGTTCAAGACCTGGCGAGCGGCATTCAGAAAAGAAATGGAAGAGCTGAGAACCAAGAACGACGACGCTGAAGAAGCTGCGGAGAAGAAGCGAAATCGAGGGAAGGATGCCGTGGTTTTACTCACCGGGAGACAGCTTTGGGAGAGAGGACTGGCGGGCAAGATCGAGGAGGATGAGGATTATATCGAGGCAGCTGATGGGGTGGACGAATTGAAGATCGAGAATTGACATGATGGGAAAAGTTTATATATCACGGTGGGCATGGAGGAGTTGCATTGCAGGCGTTTTGGATTTGGCACAAGTTGAGATAGTGTCAACTATTTTGCATGGCCTTGGGGTACTATTATAGTACGCTTATTTACACATAGGGAACCCCAAAAGAGCGGTTGATGTGTTTCAGTTCACCAGCGCAAGAGCAACAAAATTCTCATTAGTTCTGGAGTTATCTCGCAAGTATACCATTTCCATCTAGCCCTCTGCTGGGCTAAAGCTAATGTACCTCTAACATGTCCTATCTTGGAACAACCATACTCTCTTAGCGGGCCAAGCCATTTTAAAATCTCTAACCAGGTTTTGTCCCTCCAACGCCATAAACGCCTGTTGAGAGAACCCCAGCAATGGGTGAAACTACGCTCCTGTCATTTCTTCGTCTTCCTCTGGTTCATTTCCCTCGTCTTCAACCTCATCCTCGCCCACAACTGCATTTATAGAATCGAAAAGTTTCTTAGCGTGCTCGCCCAGTCGTTCATCTTGATAGTCTTGTTGTTTGAAAAGAGCCAGGCATTTCTCAAGCCAGTCGCGACTTGCCTGCCATGAAGTTTCCCACGTCTCTCCATCCTCACCCTTAACTTCGCCATTTTTTAGCTTTTCGCCAATGATAAACAACCCCCAGCCACCAAGATACCACGCCTCGACACTTTCCTCATTCTCATCAGTTAAGGTATCCAGAACATCAATGGCTTCCTGGTCCATTGCAACCTCTAGTAATAGTCTAGACAAGCTCACTCGTGTTGGATGGTCAGGTACTAGCGGATGATTGGGAGGCAAGTCCTTCCATATCTCCAAACTTCTCTTCAACGCCGCTCTCGCATCCTCCTCCCTCTGCTGCGATATCCGAACATTTGCAAGCGTCTGCCACGGTTCTGGAAACCCCGGCGCGACCATGGTCGCCTGCGTCACCAAGGATTCGCACTTCTGTTCAGCATCCTCCTCCCAGCTCAGATCCGTCATATAGACTTCCACGACACTGCACAAAGCAGTGGCCAATTGCCCCCTCTTCTCCTCGAGAAGCTCTTGATCGGCCGCGCTGAGTTTCTTCTGATCTACAAGACCTTGAATTTGCGATTGCAGGCTTAACGCGCCCTTCATATACCAATCCACGGAGTCCTGACCACCATCTTCACTAAGCTGTGCTAGCCATAGGAACTTCTCCGCCCCGAGTGCGCCTTCTTCGTCGATTATAGCAGCTAATTGGAAATATTCCCGCGCCTGCTCTATTTCCCCTCTTTCAACGAGTATTTGTCCCAGTAGAATGACTGCGGGGAGAGCCTCTTTGGATTTGATATCGAACGCGCCAAGAGCGCGTTGGGCGCAATCCAAGGCATTTTCTAAGTCTGCTTCCTGGAGGAAGATTTTTGATTTTGCGAGGAGCTCTTGTGGGGAGGTGGGCGGTGGAGGGGCTTTTGAGGACATGCCGTTGGTGCGGTGGAGGACGGCCTTTTCTTGCTTCTTGGATTTCTTGCTCTTCTTGTCTCTCGGTTTTGTTTTCGCCATTGAGAAGTTCGATCAGGGAAAGGGAACTTTTTGCTGACGGCGAGTTTATTCGTAGTGGATATTTTCTAGCAGAAAAATAATCGTCACAGCTTGAGTAACGCCGGCTATTACCCGGCCCCCGCCTTTCCCTCATGTCAAGCGCCTCCAAGGATGTCAGTGCGCAGACAGAGAGGGAATAGGAATGTCCTCAACTTATTCTCACTGATACGTGCCAAATTATATGAGGGGGTGAAACAAGGTAACTAAGGACAACATTTGACTTAATAAATAATTTGTGGAAGTGGATATTTCAAAAATATGGGAATGAAGATTCTGTCAATCCATTTATATTCTCTTTTGCCCTGATGGATACTCGAACAAACATTACTATTATAGTACAAAAGGTCATCTATCAAGCCGAGGTTTTCCCTCTTTAAAGCGAGTGTAGTCTAATCCAGGTATTTCGTCATCCAAAAACTGGTCCCAAGCGCCAAAACTCCGGCAAGGTGTGCATCCTATTCGAGAGAAGAGGACAATAGCCCACTCTCTTAATGGATCTCCTAGAGAATGGTTTCCTTAGAATTTGGGGTGCTAGGCCTTGGAATGTTTCCTAATTCTTCCCCAACCCCACTTTGTCCGCGTTTCCTTCCTCCCATAATGTGGAATCTGGATGTTGTAGATGATTGACTATTAGGTTCCGAGCTGTCCCCAAACTTCGAGAAGAATCCCCTCTTCTTTGATTGCTTGGCCTGGTCATCATTCAACCCTACATCTTCGAAGCCTTCTTCAGCCGTGGGAGGTTGTCTCTCGAATCTCCGCTCGTTAATTGCTGATCGAGGCAGTCTAGGCATTATCGCAGAATCAAGACTCTGCCGCCCATTACTCTGTTGAATAATTGGCGATCTTGCTGAAATATCCTGGAGGGAGTTAGATGAATTATCTACTTCGGCAACATAACCCTTACGAATGACCTCCGGTATGAATCAAAAGATTCCCGAGAGATAGAGAAAGGCTCAATATCTGACTCGCTGTTGCGCGTACTTGTCGATACGCCAGACGGATTGGACCTTCGCGGCCAAAACGCTTTCTTCTCGGGTGGCGAAGGCTGGTGGGGGAATTAGCAGTATTCTTAGGGTAGAAGGTTCGCAAACAATACATACTGGCAGATATACTCCAGAGTCATTGACAACTGTGTTTCAAGAAGGGATCAGCCCGCCTGTCATGATGAATTTACCTGCGACTTCGGGTAATGGTCCATACCACTCATCTTATATTCAACGGGTTCCTGGCTTTGCTTGCTAGTAATACTCATAGCAGAAGAGGCCCTGGACCCCGTTGTATTGACCCTCTCAAAAGCGGGATGTGTGGCATTTTGCGACAAAGGTCGGACGCCTTCTTCGTATGGCGGAGGCAGGGCCACATCAGAGCGCTTGAAGGGATTTCGAATTGGCATTATTGTGGGGTGATGGAAAGACGAGAGGAAAGGGTTCTTCTATCGTCAGGATCAATACGAAATAAAAGCGAAAGGATTCGAGGGGTCGCAACCTTTCTACGGACAATCGGTGCGATATTGTGCTGAAGATTTGGGCTCGTGATCGAATGATGGTGGTCAAGGTCAATGGTCAATGAACGTCGAGGGAGCCATCCCGGGGGAACGGTAAGAATTCCCCCGATGCGATCGCCGGGCCGTTGACGTCGGCCCCTCTTGGACCTAAAATTGAATCCGAAATGGGGCCATCCATCGAAACCCGAGTAAAAGACTGCGTTCGAAGTATATGCATTATTTCAGGTACCGGTATGTGACAAGGAAGATAGTCGGGTCGAGTAAGCAGGCCTCGAACTGGGTGCCCTACAATACACAGCTGCAGAAATCAAGTTCCAACTGATTAGTAATTCAAAGAGCTCCGAGTTTTCCCCAATGCCGCCTCTCTTGTCGACCAAGCTGCCAAGTATTTGATAGAACGAAGCCACAATTACCCATCGTAGTTTTTATTATATCCCGTCTTGCGGGCGGGCTCCTCATCCATGCATTCTACGACGTAGTGCTATGTCTCTGGAGTACTGACCGTCGCTCGGACTGCAAGATACCCGAAGCAGCCCATAGGTATCCCGCCAAAGCCTTTTTGACATGAGGGGTTAATGGACGCTTTCCCGGATTTTGAATGGGAGAATATCACGGAAAAGTCTTGGTTGACCCATTCAGGGTTAGGCTGGTCATTTTTGAGGAGTGTTAACACATCCTCAGGTCGCCGTCTCTCCTGGTCAGGATCAATGCTCCCCAATCTCAAACTCGCGTACCCACCTTCTTTCACTTGGCTTGGTGGCTTGCGCCTCTTTAGTGAGCGAAGGGAATGATGAAAGAAGAAGAAAAACGAAAGGAGGAAATAATGAAAGCAAAGAATGAAAGAAGAAAACGAAAGAAGGGGTGAAGGAGTGAATGAGCGGAATGAGTGGAACGAGCAAAAGAAACCCGGATAGGGATAAAACAACCGCCAACAGCGACGCTATATCTCTGCCAGGTCTCTGCCCAGGTCTCTACCTTGAGTTTAATGATACAGAGGATGTGCCGGAAGGATCAGTGACACCACACAGGAAAATACGAGGTCCGGAATCTTCTCCGCGTGCAGGTGACGCCTCTCGTCGCTATTTTCTTACAGCTCTTCCACTGCGACTACTAATCCGCAAACACAAATCCCTACCCACCCCGCTGGGTACGACACGTTTTCGCAAACAAAGAAGTGTACAGAGGAGGCCACGAGCTACCGCCAACTTAAACCTTAAAGGTGCGGTTGGCGTTCAGTAGAGCCCGAAATAGAAGCACGGCTTCGGAAAGATTAGTGCCGCAGCTGGAGTATCGGGGAATATTGTGGAGCGGAGAGCAGCCACAGGTACCGCTAGAGCGAGCGTGGAATTTTTCTGAAAACTCGCGCGCAGGCAAAGACAGTATTGTAGCAGTCTCATCCGACGGACAGCATCTGAAAGAGCAAGCCAAAGGCCTTGGAGGCGAGCTGTGGTAGGGCTAGAAGCAATTCTGACCGCTAATCTGGAACCATGATTGACACATGGATACCCGCAGGGAACCAACTCGTCATGGCGAATTGTTTCAGTCATGCCCACTATATAGAGACAAGAACCTCCCCACCTCCTGCTACTATGTCTCCGGTCCTTGTAACTGAATGGCATGGGCATTGACCCTCCAGATATCTGCATCCATTCTCCCTGACCTTCCTCGCCATTGTGCCATATATATATTCGTTTCTATCCATCGTCTGCTTGCTCCTCTTCAGCCAAGCCATCCCGATCGCTTCATTTTTAACTCGCCATTGAGGTATGACAACCTGCAAGAACCCGTATTCGGGAAAAGCATCCACATGGACTGATTTTCAAGCACAAAAGACCCAGGTTTATTCATTGTATCCCATCGAGTCATATATATCCAACATCGTCTGCACATTCAACCACGTCGAAGTTTTGACCACTCTGCCTCTTGACGGGGAGCACTTGCATCACCTTTTTGATTTCGCTCCCAGACAAAAGCAACAAGGAACACTAACGACAACGAACATCAACGACAAGTAACATCGTCAACAAAGAAGACCGTCGACAAAGAAGAACAACATAAATCATTTGTCGCCATTATATACCTGTTGTTTGGTAATTTAGTTTGCGAGAACAGTCTTCCAAACCTCGACTGTTGGGAGGGAAGCCAACCGCTTGCTCCTTCCTCACACGACTCTCCTCCTTCCACGGTCCCAACCTTGGCACGTCAGGCAAACCCTCGGCCACGTGGATAATTCGTATAAAGTTGCTGGTCGGGAAATACTAGTTTTGTATTCACCGAACCTCGTGGAGCAGCTCTTCGGAGACAGAACCTCTCTCTTCTGCCACCCGTTGCCGACATAACAATAACCAACTACCCATTGACAACATGTTTTTTCAATCTTGGGCATTGTGGGAGAAGATGACTTTTGTAAGTGATCGTGACTCTGCCTCGGTCACAGCGTACACTGCTAATAAGTTCCAGGTCCTCGCTGGCTCGATCGTCGTAGTGTTTTTCGTTGGTTGGGTAAAATTGGTATGGGTGAACAGACTGGTCAAGAGGCAGGAGGTGGTGGACGAAGAAAAGCGGCTGCGGATACAAGAATTGCGAAAGAGTGGCCAGCTCATCGAGACGGCGAAAAGCTACGACATACCGTTTGGCGTTAGAGCAATACAAAGTGGAATACAGGTTGACGGCATCTGGCAGTCTCATCCGGCAACTCCAACCGGGAAGGAAACGAACTATCTAGACCTGGAAGCTGGCTCCTTCGATAAAGAGTCTGTTGGAGATGTGAAGAGGAGCAGTAAATCGTCTGTGAAGGCCGCCGTTCCGTTGACCACAAAGCCAACCTCGAGACAGGATATACCATATTCTGATTTCAAAGATTCTTCGAACATGGATCGTCCTGCATCATCCGTTAACCGCACGTCCTACAAACCACAACGATCATCTCACCTTCGCTATGGAAGCCATGGAGAGTATGACGTGGAAACTTTGGACCATTTGGAGGGTAGGCCCGGTCCTCAACCAAAGAAAAAGCCACACGCTCAACGACCTCGAGGCTCGCGATTAGATAGGGAGCCCGATTCATCCTCTGCTGCAGACAACGAGCGATCATCTGGAACATCTGATGATTCTGATGCAACGTTGTCACAAGTGAGAGATGAGGTACAATGGTCTCGGGAAGTTATGGTCAAGGAGCCCTTGATCCGGCATACGGATTACTTAAGTCCTGCGAAATCAGCCTCAAAAAATGTTACAAGAGGATCTTATGTCGATCAAAATTTCAGACCCGAATACTTACCGATTCCCACCGAGTATCCAAGATATGAATCAACCGATCCTTTTGCTACTCCATCATCAAACTCTTATGAAATTGCACGCGGTCCCGCCGATATTGGCACTTCGGATATCACAGAAGCGAACCGACTGGTAGACGAACCTATAGATAATCAATCTTCACCATTCGTTTCTGGGGAGCTTCATATGAATAAGTCCGTTAGAAAGGTTAATTCAGGCTTCGAAGTCCTTCCTGCTGGCACTTTTGGTTCTCCGTCGACACTGAAAGGAAAGGAAATAAACTATGATAACGATGATTCCGGAGAGAGAAGACAGTCAGCGAAGTTACAGAAGAGACCTCGAAATTCGACTAGCAGCCGCCCCTGAATATTACCAAAACAAAGAACAAAGGAAATTATCTTGTTGATATTCTTGGGAGTATTCTGGGTCACTTGAGTGAGAAATGGACAATGATCTGGAGTGTCCAGAGCATGTTAGGCTTACTGTTTGAGGACTTCAAGCCAAGCGCTTGTCGTGATATCATGATGTGGCAAAAAGGGGTTATCTCGAAGAGACAAATGTCCCTTCGTCCAGGGGAGTATAGTCAGCGGGCCGAGAAACCACGAAATCGGGGCCTGCTTGGAAAAAGCAAGAGGGACTGGGTGGTACTCCGCTTAATATGAAGTGTTGCAACATGTTTAAACGAAGCACATATAATCTTAGATGAATGAATGGATGGATGGATGAATGATGTATAGCAATGAAAACACACAATGAATTTGAGAAGGGGATGGAAATCAAGTGCGAACTCCCTTGGCCTAATGTAATAGAGTTTCGCTAAGTTTGTTTTTATCACGTGCACCCGTGTTCGCATTCCCTCGACCGACGCGTACCTGCCCTCAGGATAAAACACCCTCAAGTTCGTCCATTGTTCCTTCTCACGCCACCCCCTTGCCAACAACTTCTTTAAATACCATTTTTTTTCTCTGCGAATAGTCAACTTTGTGGACGACGCTCGAGGAAATGGAGGGATCTCAATCAGGCGTCGAGGAGAGCGGTGTTGGAGGCCCGGGTGCACCTACGCCACTTTCTGCATTGGAAGTAAGTTTCTGATTACAGCATTATACTCTCAGTTCTCCTTATTGATAGATCAAAAGGGTGTTGCAGGTCTTACCAAGCGAGATATCCAACTAGTTGTCGACGGTGGCTACAATACTGTAGAGTCAGTTGCCTACACTCCCAAGCGAATCCTAGAGCAGATTAAGGGAATTTCAGAGCAGAAAGCAACAAAGATATTAACAGAAGGTGAGCAATTATCTTAGAAGTAGGCCTGATGGATAGATGCTAACGTTTTCTAGCATCCAAACTTGTGCCGATGGGATTTACGACTGCTACGGAAATGCACCACCGAAGGAGCGAGTTGATATCAATTACAACAGGCTCGAAGCAACTCGATACGTTGCTTGCTGGAGGTATCGAGACAGGATCTGTTACTGAGATTTTTGGTGAATTTCGAACTGGAAAGAGTCAAATATGCCATACTCTTGCCGTGACCTGCCAACTACCTTTTGATATGGGGGGTGGCGAAGGAAAGTGTCTTTACATCGACACCGAAGGAACATTTCGACCTGTCCGTCTTTTAGCTGTAGCCAATCGCTATGGACTATCTGGCGAGGAAGTACTTGATAACGTAGCTTATGCTCGTGCTTACAATTCCGACCATCAACTTCAACTTCTTCACCAGGCCGCGGCGATGATGTGTGAAACACGATTTTCTCTGCTCATCGTTGATAGTGCTACGTCACTTTACCGGACGGATTTTGTTGGTCGAGGAGAGCTTTCTTCCAGGCAAACCCATCTTGCCAAGTTCTTGAGGACTCTGCAGCGTCTTGCAGACGAATTCGGAATCGCTGTCGTGATCACAAACCAAGTCGTTGCTCAAGTTGACGGCGGGCCAAGTGCGATGTTTAATCCCGACCCCAAGAAACCTATTGGAGGAAACATTATTGCTCATGCTAGCACAACAAGATTAAGTCTAAAGAAAGGCCGCGGAGAGACTCGAATTTGCAAAATTTACGATAGTCCTTGCTTACCCGAGAGTGATTGTCTTTTTGCAATCAATGAAGATGGTATTGGCGACCCAAGTCCGAAGGATTTGGAAAAAGATTAAAGCTGTTGATAGAGAACTAAGGGTCTAACTATACGGATCAGCAATAGGTTAATTTGACGTAGCAGTTCTTGTACATTGCATGGCCATGGCGTGGGGGTACATATTTTTTGGAGGTTGTTGTTTTGGGCTGGACATGATATGAGGAATGACTCTCCTACAGTCTGAATTTGAGACTAGAAGAATTTTACGCAGAACTAGTAGTATCTTAAACTCTGGTCGCTTTCCCATAAGTCTCATTCTCTCATAACATGTATATCATGATGGAGAAATTAGTAAGTATCGTACATTATTATTTAGTAGCACCCTTGTCCAGCAGAAGAGCGCTAGCGTGCCCTACGCGACTGGTGAATCGCGTTTACATTTTACTTCAACACTGGGAGTGAGAATGCGACAACCATGCCCTCCCTAACCACAACATCCTGACAGCAGAATTGATGGAGACGAGATGGAGTCCTCAACTCCAATTTTCTCATACAAGGAGACAAAATTAGACCTGAACCCAGTTACATCAGCCTCGATCGTTTCCATCTTCTTACCTCAACCCAGCGCATCCTCGAGAACGACTCAAAAGCGAAGCCAAATTGCTGAAATACCCGTCGCAGAAGATGATGTTTCATTCCGACGGCACCATCTAGCCAGCGCTGCTTCTATATACCACAGAGTTTCCCATTCGTCGCCCAGAAGCTTTTTGTGGAGGGTGTTAGAGGATGGAAAGGTACTCTCCATACAGGCGGTTGATGTCTCTCGGTCAAAAAATACAACAGACGCAAATATAACTCTGCGACTCACCTTTCCGTATACTATCAAGCCTGGCAGCGTTGCTATCTCCGATTCGAATGAGCATGATGTTCTGAATGTGTTTGTGTTGGTCGATTCGAAGCTTGTATACACCCTTTCGCTGCGGCCTGAATACTTTAGAAAGCCGACTAGCACAGAGGACAATGTGCTCGACTGGTGCAAGATATATGCATCTCCGAGCCTTCATATGAAGCGATTCCATCGGCTCGTAGCTCTCAACACTAATGAGCTTCTGATTTCCCTTGATGATGGCAGTTTACTCAAACTGGCTAGGAATTTTGGAAATGATGGTAAGCCCAAGTTTGCTTAGGTATGGTCTTGCATGGTTGCTGATGATCAACAGGCCCCCTCTGGAAAGAAGATCATTATAGTGAGGGTGGTTGGAGTAGCATTAGGAGTATGATTCCATTTCAAAGCAGTACCAACATCCGTTATGACGGTTCCCTTTTCGAGTTATCCGTTGCAACATCGATCGTATCGCCAGGAGTCAGCATAGGTGGAATGCCTTATGCATTTACGGTTACACTTGATCATCGCCTCCGAATATGGAATCTGAAGACACGAAAGTTGGCTTATTCAGGCGATCTTCTTCATAAGGACGAGGTGGATACCCCAGAGAGCGCCAGGAAGGTCATCGATCCATCACAATCCAAACTTGTAAAAGTATACCCAGAAGGCCGAGACAGTGTTCTTTGTGTCACATATTCGCCAATCAATACTGGGGCATTCAAATTTTGGAATGTTATCAGTGCTGGGGAGGAAATAGTGCTCACAGATATGTTTCCACAGAAGAAACTGGAACCAGAAAGACCGACATGGGAAGAGTGGACAATGGCGGATTTCTCCGTGGTTATTGATGCATCAGGACCAAACACCTACGCTTTGTGGGTTCTTTGGAAAAACAATGTCACCTATCGACTTCGTAGGCTAGATTTTGGACGTGGTTCTTCCTGGGGGCAAAGTTGGGAAGCTATGGCCATGGAGACACTCCATGAAGCACCCCTTCCCAAGAGCTTTCCTGGCAACTCCTCAGGGTCCACAGACAGCTGGCTAAGATTTATTTTGAATCCCGCGAGATTTACCATGCCAACAATAGAAACAGGCCTTACAATTTATGAAAATGGCCAGGGTTCACGCAAGGGACTCGTTTCCAAGTCTGGCTCCTTGGCAGAGAGGATGTGTGCTACCATTGCCTCAACAGCATCACTAAGTCGGACTTCTGATGGAGACATGGATTTCGATCAATTTCGCGCTTCAGTTGATACCCAATGGCGTCGATTTTATCGCCTGCTCCTTGAGTTGGATAAGCAAAGAGGGGAAGCTATGTCATTGGTGGTTGACTCTGAAGGAAAGATGCCATGGGTCGTCTTAGCAGATGGCATCACAGCAATAAGAGCATGCAGTGCTTTGGAAAAATTAAAGCACAATACTGAAACAAGCTCTACACAGCTTGCAGCGGATCTTCTTTCCGCTGCTTCTACCTTCAGGGATTCTTTCTCGGAGCAATTGATGAATAACTGCCGAGCAATGGTGCTCGAAGAGGTCTTTCAAGAGCCTTCAATGACCGACTCAGCGAGAATGCGACTCTTTTACGAGAAGTGTGACTTCTCCAACCAGATTGGCGACGATGAGTTTGCACAACTGCAGGCTGGCCTCGGGGGAAATTTTACCCGTGTAACATTCGATGTTTATAATGACTTGCTAGAGCGTATGGTTACTTCGGAGAGCAAAAAGCAACTTTCGCCACTTCCACTCACCGAAGTAGGGAGGAAATTGATAGTGAAGGGCGTGCAGGAGATAGTTGAGCTGCATAGAAACGTCTGCTTGGATCAATTGGTTCTGCTGGTCCTCATAGAAAATGAGATAAACCATACAGAGGAAGGAACTCAATTTGATACTGCAATCGTTTTCAATTGCATCATTGAGATGTTGAAAAGGCTCGAGTTGATAAGTTGGCTTGCTAGCACACAGATTACCTTATCCTTAGAAGATATTGGGCGCTCGAACTCCATTACCGACCAAGTCCTAACTCCCAAGAAGTCAGTATCTAGGACAGAGACAATCACACTTCTGGAGCTTGTCTTCCGTCATCTCTTCAGCCTTGATTTGCAGGAAGAGGAAGCATTGTCTATCGTTATTACGAAAGTTATTTTACAGATTTGTACGCCCGGAACAAACGAATACCAGACTACTCCTGCTGCTATCCAAGGCCATTTGCTTAAGCATGGTCGTGCCGATCTTGCTACAGAATTCTCCCGATTCGCTGGTCGCGATGCATTTTCAGTCTACATTCAAGGTCGAGCATGTCTTGCTGCCAACGATATCCCCACCGCTGCCATGCTTTTCAAGAAGGCTGCGTTCGGCATGTGTATGTAACCCCAGTCCGATTTTGGTAACGAGTCTGCTAACATTTTCTCAGCATCTCCCAAATCCGGGAAACTCGAAGATGGTGGTCTCTTAGAGCAAACGGAGACAAATCTCCTGAATGCTGGCCTCCCCAAATACTATGCCCATATTGTAGCTCTGTTCGAGAAGGAAAAAATGTATTCATTCGTCATTGATTTTGCAAGATTATCTTTGCAATTCATTAGAAGCAGCCATTCGGATTCCGAGACACAAACCCGTCACCTCAGAACAGAGATGCACAGCCGGATATTCAACGCCGCTATCCAAACCACTCGATATGAACTCGCGCATTCTATACTTGTCCTGTTCACCGATAGTGTTCTTCAGCAATCCTCTCTCCGTACTCTGGTCACCAAGATGTGCGAATCTTCTCACGCTTCAGAGCTCATTCAACTACCATTCATCGGACTCCAAGATGCCGTTGACGAGATTCTCACACAGAAGTGTCAAAGCATTGTAGATGTCAATGCTGGCATTCCTTATCACAAGATACTCTACGCCTGGCGTATCAAACGAAATGATTTCCGCGGCGCTGCCGCTATCTCACTCGACCGCTTGCACAAATTAGAGCAATCCGGAGATGGAGACAAGCTGATCGGAGATGACGGTCTCGAGACTCCCGTCATAAGACAATATGTCACTCTCATCAACGCATTGAGCTGCGTGGATTCAAAGCAGGCATGGATCTTGTCCGAGGAGTTACCACCACGAGGAAGCCACGGGGCTAGCATGGGCAAAAATCCCGCCCAGCCCAAGAGGAAGTTGGTTACCTTGGATGATGTCCGGAGGGGTTATCAGGAGGAATTGGACCGGGTTGCGGCGATCCAGAATAATCAGTTTGCGTTTGCTGGGGACGAGATGGATGTCTTATAAGATAGTCATGGGTTGCACAGCGGAATAGGGAGAAAAAGCAAATGGCGTCAAAGGGAGTTGGTGAGCATGTGATGAGTTCTTGTAAGCTAGATATCACAAATATCGCAGATTTTGCCGTGCAAATGGGGAACAAATTATGAAACTTCTTTGGTCGTTCCAACTACTTCATCTTGACGTGGTCTAGCTGTTGAACTGATCTCTAAAATCTACTCTTTCCTTGTGAATAGGAGAGGATTCATGGATACTTTTAACTATCTTATACCAAGCGTGGGATACATCACATTCCGCTAAGCATGCCCAGGAACATCACGCTTAACAGAATTCGTAGTAAATTAGTATTTCGTTCATTTTGTGCCACCAAGAGGGTGCCGCGAGTTTATAATACAAGAGATGGATGCTTCCGTGTCCGCCAATTCTCCCTCCAGCCTTTACGCCTCAGTCTCCTGGACCTGTGCTCTTTCTGGCGGCGGCGCCCCGGTAATCTGTGTTTGTTGGCCGGCATTAGCGGCAATCTCGGGTGCCTGGCGATAGAGTACTATTTCAGACTGCTTAAAGTACCGTCGTGCATCTAAATTCAGTCAGATATATACACAATTGAGTGCAGAGAGGTGGGGGAGTTTACCTTCATCAATTAATACGAGACTGAGGTAATATCTGGTTGAGTATTTCTTGTTGACTTCTCGGAATGTAGGGGTTAAATCGAAACCGCCCAAGAAGAGGCGAATTGGAATAGTTTCTCCTCTGGAGGGAGAGCCATCCATGATCTGTCACTCGTTAGAATTATTTCATGGGCTTCTTTCTAATCTTTGACGAACCTCAAATCTGACTAGGGTCTCACTCTCATTGTACTGGTTTGGTGCCGCGCCTGTTGTTTCTCGCCTTATGATCGACAACTCCATATGCTTGATCTTTAATCGAACCAAGAGGAAGTATATGCGACCGACTATAACGTCTTTCAGGTGGTATTTCGATTTTGAGTACTCAAATTCGATGTGCAGGCAATCCTCAATGCCAACATCCATCTTGATGGAGCTATTCATCTCAGGGGGTATCCTGTAGGAGTAGACCCAGATATCCTTTTCTCTGATCACATCCGCCATCCTTCTGGAAACGGTAACGCGAACAAAATACCGAAGTCTGACATTGATGCCGCTGTAAGACTCGTATTGCTTCTCGACGTTTTTGAAGTTAAACTCGAAGGCTTGAGGATGCTGCAGATCGCCTGGCGCAGCCAGTTCCTGGCCGAGGGACAGGAATTCATAATGGTTACCCCGATCGAAGAACATTTCTAGGCTCCCGATTAATATCATGTCTTTGAAGTATATAGATGAATTGATGCATACCGATGGTTCCAATGAATTGGACTTTGATGCCCGTATGTTCCAGTCTCTTCCCGTCTTTGGGACGTATTGTCACTGCGCCCTTGACCGATTCCCCGTCCTTGTATAGCGGTGCCTTCTCTCTGCGACCCTTCTCCGTCTTCATATCCACCATCTGCCGATCGTCTCCATCATCGAGTACGATATCGATGTCCACCGGCGTTGAAAAGAAGTAAGACATCCTGCGCTCCAATTCCAGAAGCTTGTGAAGCTGTGATGTGGAGGTGGATACTGGTTATTGAAGGCGGGAACTCGGGCGTGTAGCAGTGATGGCCTACAGACCGTATTAGCGCAATAGCAGCAGTACGTACGGCACGGTTGTTAGTGCAAGGCTTCAGCCTCATGCACGGACCCGTTAAAGATTGGCTTTCAAGAGGTCTAACGACAATTCATAAATCGCAACTACATACAATACAAAAGCTTCCCACAGGCCGGCATTTTCTTCTTCTTTTGAAGCTGCCTTTGACTCGGATCTTTTGTGTCGCGCCGCACAGCCGGCAGCGAATAGGACCGCTCCCACAATGTCTCTTCAGCACTATGTAAACAGTAAGGCCCCTCGATCCCTCGTTGCAATATGTTGCAAAGCTTACAACCCATTCTGACAGCTGGGTAGAAAAGGTCCTAGTCTTGACTAGCGATTCAAGAACCCTAGTCGGCACTCTCCTGTCATGCGATCAAATGACAAATCTAGTATAGACTCTACAGCGAATATTTCATTTGTATATCGCTAATTAGCGACAGGTCCTTTCACAAACCATAGAGCGAATTATACGACCGCCGGATGACCCCGAGCTGTCGAGCGAGGTGTCCCATGGGTTGTATATTATCCGAGGAGATAACGTTGCGGTAGTAGGGCTGGTGGACGAAGAGCTCGACGACAGCATAAACTGGCTTGAGGTACGAGGTGATGTGCTAGGAGGGTTTAAGCACTCGTGATGAAGGATAATTATTATGAAAAGTTGTAGAGTCGTCTGGAAATCACGGCAATCAAGTGAGGTTGAGCAATGCTGCTCTTTGCATATGTGGCGTTATGGTGGAATTCAAGGCTATCCCAATATTTGTTGACGGCCAAGTATCACTTGCGGAGTCTGTAGACATCCAAAATTCTTCATATTATTGCAGTTGCAATATAAAGAGATCAATTATTCTACTTCTAACTTATTTTTCACTTCACGGGGTGGCAGTCTCTCAACAGTACAATAAACTGAAAGCTCTCGGGAAGGATACATTTTGAGATACACGAGTGTGTACTATCTATGTGATACCGTGCTGTTCAATTTTTTCTAGAATAGTGTATACAATATGCAACCCGAGTTGGTATAAAACTAGTCTAGCCGAAAACTCGCTCCAAAAGATATGGTCCAAACGCGTCTTCGCCCGGGCTGCTGACAATCCTGTTTATTCTATTGCCATTGTTCGCACTCAACCATCCGCCATTATCGCTCGGAGTGTGAGTGCCTCCAACAGCAGCATGGCCGATGGCGAGGCTCTCCATAGGATTGCCAATATCAACGGCACCAGGACTTTTGATCTGCTCAGCGGTCCCGGTTTTCTTTCGGTGTCGTCGATCAATAATGTGCATGCCTAGGGACCATTGGCCTGTGGTCTCTACACGAATGTCTTCAGGGGCCATTGGAGCGAGCATCCAGGAGGGTGCGGATCTTGTCAACATATACCAAATTGTCAATGGATCGTGCAGCTCCAAACCGGGATTCGCTTGTTTTCTTGTAAGAGACTCAATCTTCTCATATGTTTTGTTGATAAATGCAGAAGTCCACTCGGCAAGCGGGCTCCCTGCTTCAATCAACGGATCCAACTTCGCAAGGACATCCGCACGTCGAAGAGTATGTTGACGGGTAATGTCCAAGGGGAATAAAGTAAGCTTAAGTGTTCTCGAAAGACCACTTGGATATTGAGGTAACGCATATTCCTTAGAAGGCGGCGGTGGCATTGTGGAAGCTGGATTTGGTGAGGTCAACGCAAAGACTCGAGCGGTAGCCACAGCATCGGCATAAGCTATCGAGAAATTAGCACTTCGTTCCGAAAGAAGGTGCTTTCATGAGCGGCTTCACGTCTTGAGAAAGTAGCCTCTAGGTCTGAAGTTTAATGTGCAACAATTTTGGCTGGGAATACGAACTATTAAATTCGGCAACAGGAGTGACATTGCCTTCAACATCAATAGCGCCACCCATGACAACGACCTCCTTAACCTTCAAGAAAGTCTCGGGGTCTTCTGCAGCTGCCAATGCCAAATTCGTCAGAGGTCCAACAGCCACGATGGTGATGGAATCACGAGGGTTTTCTCTAAGAAGCCTAAGAATCTCTTGATGTGCCGGTAGTTTTGAGGCCCGGAAAGATGTAGCTGGAGCAGCAGGGTCCTCAGCTTCTGGGACCATTTCGGAAGACGAGCTTGTTGAAGCAGGTTGGAACAATGTCTTCCTATAGGTTTATTAGCATAGCACTCATTCTCAGGGGGGCGTCAGGAGCCGAGAGATTGGAAGATTTGTCGAGGGCATGTCAACTTGGACACATGTCTTGAGGCTCTCGACTCCTAGAAATAAAATGCAGAATAGACACGGAATTTGACGAACCAAGCATCAGTAGGGGAGAGGTGCGGGTGCTAATCACATTTATCAATAATGCTCAAAATAAGGATTAGGAATTAGATACCGAAGTATGAACACCAGCTAGACCGTCGATACCATCTTTGTGAAACGTCAATTATCTTTCTAATGAGGATTCACTGAGAACTTACGGAAGTAATCAGCCTTGAGCACCTCATCCTCAAGAGGATGGTCGGCACCAACTGCAACAATAGGCTTTGAATCTAGCATGGTTCCAAAGCCAGCAAGTTGTCCTCGTGCCTTTCTCCATTCTAGCTCTTTGTCGATAACATGGAAGAGGGCAACGACATTTCGCAAGCAGCTGGGGAGAAGAATTAGAATGGTAGTGGTAGAAATGAGTCTGGATTGATCGTGGAATACTTTTGGACTTCGACATTGCCATATGTGACCGAGATAAGCAGAATCTCAAGTTCTTCCGGCTTCGCAGCCAGGGCCAAGAGCATAGCCAAGACATCATCAATGCCTAGAGCGGATTAGACTACGGGGCATAGGGTGACAGGAACAGAAGAGTAATACCCGGATCGGTGTCGATGATGATGCGGTTAAGAGGCGCCATTAGCAAGAGTTTGGTGAGAGATAGCGGCGAGATCGAGCTCTTTTTGGCTGAGTGAGGCTTTAAGAGGAGGAAAGATGCTGTCGAGTCCTAGTGCCAACAAAGTTGCGCGAGCAGAGTCAGTGTCACCTAGCTGTCTAGCAGGGGCCAAAGTAAGAGCACAGAAAGCTGGCTTGGTCAGGCTTTGTTAGACACAAAATAGGTAAATCAAGATAAGCGTACGTCGCTGGAGGAGAAGAGATCTGAACTCTTTTCGTAAGTAGCGAGTCTCTCCTAGACTTTACATTTACATTTATGGCTACCCTATCGGACCCTCTAGCTCTCCAGAGAACCAGAGAAGTGATACTTTGTAAACCCATAAATGGGGGTAAGGTTAGGTAAGCGTGGTAAGGTACGTGTAAGGTTATCGGGTGGCGGCATAACCTTTCGCCGATTGGCTGGCCACGTAAAAACTACTCGAGGTTTTGCAGGTAAGCGAGCCACTACAATTACGGGAAGTCTACTGTATTTCGTTTAGCTTTTCGGCTTCGCGTGTTCTTAATCCTAGTCTCGTCCACCTCCTAGACGTTAAATCATTACGTTGGCCAATTCCATAACGGCAGAAGCCAAAGCGACACGTCTCCCAAAAACTGCCGTGTCTCCTGGTCTCTTCATCCTCGTCTTGATAAATTCAAAGGGGCTTTGAAGTTGTTCCTTTCTGCACAATCCTGTCTGCTCTTCAGACCTCTATACTCTGGAAGGTTTCCCCCTGATTTGAGTCCTCGTCTTTCCACCAGTTCAGCTTTGCCAACTGCTGTTTTCGCATTCATCACCTCCATTGTGCAACCCTTACTGCTCTGCAGGCGCACTACCCCTTCAGACATTCGAGAATTGCATCTCCCGACACCAAGATGACGACTATTACGACAATCGGTGGGTGGACTGTGGTCCTCTTGGGCGCCTTGACTTTCTACTTCGTCAGTGGGCAGCGCAAGACGAAGAACCTCCGTCATATCGTTCCCAAATCATCTGCGAAGACGGAACCCCGAAAGGAAGCACCAAAGTCGAAGAAGGCCCGGAAGGATGGCGGACAGAGCAGTGGGGATCAAGCTGCAAAGTCAAAGGCCCCCAAGAAAAAGGCCCAGCAGGTCAAGAAGGCCGAGCGAGACGATCAGGCATTTACAAGTGCAGCTGATGTCGAAGCTCCAGCTGAAGAAAAGAGCAAGCACGATATGAGTGATGACAGGGAGTTCGCGCGCCAGCTCCACAACAAGAAGACAGGCACCGTTGCTGCTCCCAAGTCGCAAACCGCCAGCCGTCCCAAGTCTGTTAAGCAAACCCACGCCCAAGAAAAGCCGGTTGATTCCAACTCGGACAACCCCACTGCGCCATCATCTACCACCGGTGGTGATGCTGATGATGACGAGTCGCCCTTGAACTCACCCGCTCTTGGGGCTACTGAAGTTGCAAAGGCTGTCAATGGAGACGTGTCCGATATGCTGGAGAAGCCAGCCCCTGGTCCTCGTCTTGAAGATTAACGCTCCCACCAAACCAGTCCAAGCCAAGAAGACGAAGGCAGAAGCTCCTGCGACGCCCACCGAGGGTAAGCAACAAAAGAAGAATAAGAAGAAGGCGCAGCAGGCAAAGGCACTGAAGGAGGAAGCTGAGGCGGAGCGGAAGGAGAAGTTGGAGAAGCAGCTGAAGACAGCTCGAGTAGCAGAGGGCAGGGCAGCTAAGGATGGATCCACCTTTTTGGCAGCCCAATCTCCCTCATCATCTGCTTGGACTGCACCCGCTGCTAATGCCAATGGTGGGAACACTGCCACCCCTGGCCCCAAGGTTGAACTTCTTGATACATACGAATCAACAAGCAGCACACCTATCACCAAGCAACCCTCAAAGGCCTTCGCGTCAAATGAGACCCATGGGAGTGGGCTCCTTACAGATGATGAAGCCGTTGCTCGAGTAATGGAGGAGACCGCTGACTGGGAGATTGTGAAGACAAAGGAGCGCAAGACTCGTCCCAAGAAGGAGACCCAGGAGGCCAAGGAGAATGTCAACCTAGCCAGTGAGAAACAAGGGAAGCAAGCACCCTACGGCACGCCCGAACTCATCGCACCCACCGGTCCTGGACAGGAGTGGGACGTCGAGCATACTTATGTATCTGGAGGAGAGACAACGGGTGGGAAATATGTTCCCAAGGGAGGTGTTGTCAACGAGAAGAAGGTCATTACGGACTCGGAATGGGTTGTTTCATAAGGTTGGACATATTTTTGCTCCTGGCCCCGGACATTTGCCTTGCACTTGAACCCGTTGGCCCAGCATGGTGGAGCCTAAATTCTTTCTCCTGTACATTTAGCGCCACATGCGTCTCTTCTGTCTGCATTTGCCAGTCTTCGGCTTTGCAACTTTCATACTGGCACTACGGGTTGGGGTCATTGCACAGACCAAGTCCATTGTGTATTTGAGGGGTTCTACTATTTGCAAAATGGCGAGGCGTTCATGGATTGGTCTTGCTCTCCAAAAACATCCTGGGTCACAGCATTTCTTTCTACAGCTCGTTTCCATCAGTCACCTGTACCACTACCTGGGGGGGCATGCTGGACTCAAAACAGATAAATCAACTCAGAGGTCTCTCTCGCATTGAAAGCATTTATACGTAAACATGGATGATTGGTCAGGGCGAGGGCGAGTGTAAATGTGACATAGAATAAACATATTGCCGTAGCTAATTGGCGACTAAATCTGTCCACCGTGCTTGACGTTTTGGCTCCAAATCGAAATCGTAGATATTCACGCGCCCCTTTGTTTCGCTTGTGGCATCACGGCTGCCAAGTCCGCGGATAACCCAAACACAACACCCATCGAAGACTTTACTGGTGGGATAATATCCCGAAGTTGTACACGTCAATAAAAAATCAGTGAATACCTTCCTTCGTACATATTCTATTCTACTTCACCCCCAAGTATACCTAGTGGAATACCAGAGAGGTTGGATTAGTTGGGTCACCCCATAGTCCGGGGGCACAGTTGACCCTGCATTGACCACTTACCCCAAATAGGCCTCATCTCGAGTATGTTATTTACAGATTCCCACTTGAAACCGTCCAACTTTCCTCTCGAACAGCGTCGTGAGGTCGAAGTTTTCGACAAATGACCATGTATGACATCGACCACCTCGAAATTCGACCCTTTCAGAAGTGGATAGCTGCGTGATAGGGTCTCGCCAGTCTACGATACTACCAGAAACGTGGGGCGTTCATCGTCCTATAGTTAAGGTGAGGGGCCGCTCCCTTCAGCTGCTCTCATTGTCTTTTTCGAAATCACAAAATATATCTGTCAATTAGGAACGTGGATTACTTCTCGGTGGCTTGCGCAATCACTGGCTCCTAGGACATTACCATAAACAACATCCAGAGCCTCCACTCCATTTTAAGACCAGGACAACCTCATTGTCTCCTGAACTTGCGACCGGCCATTGGGAACTACTCTCACTCTGCGAAAACTATCGCGACTACATTTCGTACATATAAGGCGACTACTCCTTCCACATAGCCTCATACCTTTTTCCAACCTCTGTTTGTACAGATCAGAGGTTGATCCTCTGCTTGCAACGAGGCAGATACACGACGATCACTGGTGGCTTCCTATCGAAGCCCCTAATCGCATCGCGAAACGCGCGCTCTGGCTAGTAATTGCGTCAAATTGGACTTGGGATATCTACAGTTGACGTCCATGCATTCATAACCCTCGCAATATATTCTTGGGGGAAAGCCACGCTGTTGGGAAAAGGCATTGTTTGTTGGGAGATACGGCATTTCTCTAAACTTCACCCAACGGACCACCAAAATGTCTCTCGATGTTGCCCTACAGTCCGTTGCATTTTATGTCCTCTCCTGCAGCACCTGTGCGAAAATCAATCACCGTCGGAAAGCACGAGTCCAGGCCAAACGTGAGCGAGCTGAGAAGCAAGAATTAGAACGAGATCAGCCAGGACTTTATCATCACCCATCCCCATTTAATACGAACCCATATTGGACAGAGGAGATAATGATGGGGCCGGGCCCTCTGAAACAGAAGAACGGAAGTAAGAATGCAAGCCAACGAGCGCTCAACACTGCGGGACAGGGGAGTAGTTATGCTGGCAGCACTGCGTTAAGTTCGGATTCTCCCGGTAGTCCTACAGCAGGCACAGAGAGCTCCCAGATTTCTGGAGATGGGTGGAACAGAAAACGATATCAACGCGAAGATGAAGATCTTTGGGGCCATGACGTGCCAGGCCCGGGGCAGAGAATCATGGATGCTATCGCCAAAGCTGGTTCATCAGCAAGGACAGTTTTAGAAAGTCGATTGAACAGAGGCAGTGGTCTCTACAAAGAAGGCGATGAACCCTCGCGGTCCTATTTTCAAGCAAGAAATCCGCCTGTCAACGACCTGCATCCCCCAGTCGTCAGTACCGCCCCATCGAGCAGAGACGAGACAAGGTGGATGCTTCAACCTCCTCCTCCAGCGAAAGTGATGGAGGGTAAAGAACGCGTGAATCGAAGCAGAGCCGTCAGCACTGGAAGTAGTCGTCGGGGTGTTGAAGGAACACCCCTTAGTCGGCAGGTCACAGAAAGGTTGGTTGAGGCAAAGCTACAGCGTGGGGAAACGCCGTCGGTCTTTGAGGCGCGGTCTTTGGCCTCTAGAGCTGAGACAAGAGCAAGGACCCCAACTTCAAATTGGCCTAGATACCAAAGTCAGGAGAGGAGCAGAAGCTCTTCCTTCGACGAAGACGAACCATCTACCTTGAAGAGAAGACAAAGCCGGCGAGCTCGAATTTCTGTCACTACATCCGAAAGAAGTTCGTTTGACTCCATTGATCACATTCCAATACCATCAAGTGTTCACTTAGACTCAACCCACACTGAAATGAGTGAACAATCCACCAGACCGATCCTCGCAGCTTTATTAAGCTCGTCGTCCACCGCCCATCGAGGAAGCAAGGATGGTCTGCAGGCTCTTGAAGAGCTCAATCAGCCACTATCCACCAATAACATGAAATTACGAATGGAATCACCTTCACAAAATACCTCGCCCAGTGCGAATGCCATCCCTACACATATTCTCAGCGCAGATTTGGAATTTACCAGTGCATCAAATTATCAACTACCAAAAACAGTCTCTTTAAATCACTCCTCCTAACCCTTAATCTTCCAAGCCCATGAGGTATTATTAAGAGAAACCCAACAAACTCACTTTCGTTCGTTCCATGCCGACTTATTCATCCTTTGTACATATAATTTCTGGCGCCCATTTTGAATTCTCTGTTCGGGCATCACCGAAATTTTAGCATGGTGTCGGCGTCTGGCTATTGCATGGATAGGACTGCATTAAAATGGGCTTTGATGCATACGGTTTGGATTCTTGGGATTTTGAATAAAACTCAAGTTAGACTAGCGCACAGCGCTTTGTTATGAGAAATTAAATTTATCAATAAGATAATCTACTATCTGTATGATATCCTTATTGTCTGACAAAGCCCTTATAGCAAGCCTGGTATTGAACGCCTTTTAATGCAAACTCCTCGTCAAACTAGCTAACACAAATAGCTTTCACCATGCTGTTATAAATGCATTCCTTCCTCTTCCCCATCAACCCCATCTACAGCCATATTCCTCATCCTCTCCTCCACCACCCTTCTTAATACTTCATCATCTAATGTGCCGCCGCCAGTACCGTTCCCCGTGCCATTAACCCTCGAATGGTCATCCATCCTAACTTCCCCATTAACAACTCGCCCAGTTTGAAATGTTCCATCTGTCCATGCCGAGCTTCTTTCCTCGGCTACTCCATTGACTAAATTTCCTTCTTGAACAGCTGCACCCTCGGTAGGCGGCTCGGGTTGTAATTCTTCTGCGCTTTGGAATTCAAGCCACTAATAATTTGAGTATTAGCCAACTTAACGTTTTGAAGCCGTCTAACTTTTTTGAAACGGTTCAAAATGAAAACAGATTGAAAAAAATTATAAGTTCTACAGGACAAAAGCCCAGTTGGTAAGGAAGTATTCTTACACTACTCCCTCTGCTCTCGACTTCCGCCTTCAATAACTCAATCCGCTCTTGGAGTCGTGCAATAACAACCTCGTTCTCTTTGATCGCATCTATGCAAATATGGTCTGGTTCTCCATTCGTAGATGGATCCGTGCCCTCTGCGAAGGGCTTGAGCTCTTCGTTGGAGTAGTCGAGGTGTGCGATGCTGTTGCGTAGCTCGGCGGCCTTGAGGTGGAGGGTACTGAGGGGCAGGTCTTTCAGAGCGGCGGCGAAGCGGGCGGGAGAGATGGGCGTTGCTTCGCTTGACATCCTTGATATGGTTATAGTTTCACAGCCTCTGGGATTTCGGTTTTTGAATCCGACAAAAATTAATCGAGTGGATGAAGTAGTATTGGCTTTTGTTTGAGTCGAGTGTACAAAAGCTCGAGAAGGTAGCGAGGGGACGCGGAATTAGTCCGTGCTTTTGGGATATCCCGACCCGGCTAAGCAACTCCCCCTCTACGAGATATTACAAATATACCGCCCTCGACTCCACCTCCGCATTGGCAATTCTAGAAGCAATTGGCAAGAGACATATCATGTCACAATAAAAGAAGAAGAATATGAACGTTCTATGGCCTGTGGCGTCACGGACCCCGTGTCTTAACCCTCGAACCATTCTCCAAACCTACCGCGAATTCGACAGCCTCGCAGCAAGGCTCGCGCAACGATCGATCCGGCCATACCACATATCTTCAGTTCCAGTTCGACGGAGGAAAAATGCATTATGGAACAGTATCGCTCCAAAAAAGATTCCATGGGACTTAAAAATCCCCGGAGTTCAGGTCCATATGCGGTATTTCGCATCGGAAAAGAGGTTGAGAGTCGTCACCAAATTCGAGGATTTGCCGAAGTCTTATAATGATAATCGAGGACTAGCGTATAGGGCGACGCCATTGACTAAAGAGGAGACTATTGCGATTTTTGGGAATATCGTTACGCCTGATACTGCGAATAGAGTCCTTCGAGTTCTGCATGGGAGGAGAGTGGCTGGAACACTGGATGATCCGGCACTGTCTAATGTGAATCAATATGAACAGAAAATGTGGGCGCAGGGCCTCGCATGGCTGAGGAAGAATATTCCCGTGGACGAAATACAATCCGCTGGCATGAGGGCAGAGCTGGAGCTTGCAGAGATGAATGCGGAAGTCATCGCTGACGCTGAGAGGATCGGGCTATATACGCCAAATTCTGGATACAAGCGAGATGAAGTATATGGCAGGAGTGGACTCGCAGAGATCAAGAAGCAAAAAGAAGCCGAATGGAAGAGGAAACAAGAGATAAAGGAAAGCTTGGAAAAAACGCAAGCCGACGAGGTTCGGGAAAATACTGGTGGTGCTTTAGAAACCCTCAGTGCTCAAGGAAAGGTCGAACTGCGGAGGCCAGGGGAAAATCCAAAGCTCAAATACTATCTAGAGAGAGCAAAAGTCTTACCCGATGAGCCGCCTAAGATGAGCTCCTTTGCGCGATTATGGCGACCGGCATTAGTTACGTTAGGCGTGATACTAGGATCCTGTGTCTTTGCACAGGTGTATACGCCTCCAAAAAATTCAGCTAGACTGTGGCCCGATATACCGCCCTCAGCCGCCACCATCATCGGCATTATATGCGTTAATGCTTTGGTCCTACTCGCTTGGAGGATGCCTCCAATGTTTCGGATGCTCAACATGTACTTTATGGTTGTTCCTGGCTATCCCCGAGCCATGTCCTTGGTTGGGAATATCTTCTCCCATCAGACTGTCGGCCACTTTGGAATGAACATGCTAGTTCTTTGGTTCTTGGGAGTTCGCCTGCACGAAGAAGTGGGGCGTGGTAATTTTATGGCAATTTATCTGTCGACCGGTGTATTCGGGTCATTCGTTTCCCTCTGCTCCTGGGTGCTCAGAAATAACTTCATCTCATCCAGCATGGGGGCTTCTGGGGCGGTAACTGGTGTCCTGGCTGCATATCTCCTCCTAAATGGCTCTGAGAAGGTCACTTTCTTTGGAGTCTTCCCGCCGGAGGGTTGGCCTTCCGTTTCGGCAATGTCGCTGCTGGCCTTCCTGATCGGGCTTGAGATTTTCACGCTGAATAGGAGGGTTCCCATTATCACGGTGGATCACTGGGCTCATCTGGGAGGATATGGGTCTGGTATTGCTGCGGGTTTGGCTTTGAAGAATAGAGCCGATCAGAGGAGGAGAGCCGAGCTGGAACGGAGGAAGAATTTGGGTATTATTGATAGGATCAGAGAGGGGAGAGTATAATGAATCGTGGCGTATATATATGTAAGATGAAACGTACAGTGCATTAAATACCAGTCATGCCTGAACAATTTTTTATGACATTTTAGCGTAGCTTCTCGTGAGGCTTAAATAGCTCTTATTGCTCTTAACGGCTAACCTAAGTGCTTGTATATGAAATGCTTAATTACTGTCGATTCACCTACTGCTCGTGATACCACCCCGCGGAAACGAGGTATATCAGTTGAGCTAGTATTGGTGTTGATCGATGGTTGTTGTATTATAAAAGAGGAGTAGAGGACTCCTCTTTTATGCACTGTAGCGCATTCGCTTAAGGCTAGTAACTAGTGTACACGTGACCAACCAACCCATTCAATCTACCACTACTATTCACTATGAATATTGATACCAACAATTACAATTATATTATAACAAATTCACGCAAAGCATACAATGAGAATGGAAACCTACCCCCTAAAGCTTCCATTAAAGACCCACGAGAAGTAGTTACCTTCTGAAAAAGGAGATTACTTGTCTAACGGAAGCCTTCCCAAGTTTTTCGTTTGGGCATTTTTTTCAGTGTTTATTTTGTCTCATTTTGGAGTCCTCTTCTTTTTGATTAACATGTTTGATCTACCCTAAGTTTACAAATACAGTGTTACAGTGTATTGCACGATTATAGTGCTGTCACAACCAGCAACCAAGCTACCCCTAAAAGCCGAATGGGTGATCGCTTACACAGCAAGCGAGCTGGCTTGGTCGTCCATGTAATTAATTCCTCACTTACTGCCTTAGGTCCTGATAAATCAATAGATGCACGCCTAACGAGCTCTTCTCGGAAAATTCTATAGTAAAGGTCATCGCATTCTAAAGGATTAATACAGGCCGACACTCTATAAGCTACATCAATTAACGAAGAATCCATCCTCCTCCCCTCCTTTCCCTTCGCTACCCGCGGTGCCCTTCCCGAAACCCGTACCCTCGAACTTTGGAATATCATAAGTACCCTCGGGATCCTTTCCCGTCTCCATGATATATTGCTGCACCTTCGGGATCTGGTGTCTGACCTCCCCCAGCAAGCTGGTCATCTCTAGAGCCACCTTGGGATTATGCTTCGCGCCACCTCGGATTGCGGCTTCCATGATATGGTATCGGCTGACGCGATTACGGAGCATCATGTCAAACGGAGTAGTCGTGCTGCCCTCCTCTCGATAGCATTCGATTGTCACTCTTTCCAAATTCGGTCTCCCGAACAGCAACCCACGAATCTCATTCAAGTAGCCATGGTAGTTGAAATGGATGGGTCTATCAGGTGTGAAGAGGGCACTGAATTCATCATTTCTCAATGAATGGGGGTGAAGAGTTTCTGCTTCGAGAATCATGAGGTCGGTGACATTGACGACTCGAACGCGGAGGGAAGGAATCTTCCGACGGAGAAGAGCTGCTGCAGCCACTACCTCGAAAGTAACTTCGGTGCCGATGCCAACAAGAACTACGTCTGGGTTGAGACCCTCGTCTGTGGATGCAAATTTCCAGATTGATGCACCAGCTTGACAGTGCTTGTCTGCTTCTTCGACAGAGAGGAATACCGGTTGAGGTTGTTTAGAGCCAATCATTAGGTTGACATAGTTCTTGGAACAGAGACAGTGGGCAATAGTTGACAGGAATGTGTTCTGTGATGGCTTAGTCACGTACCAATTGTTACGGGAAGAGATACAATGCTTACAGCATCGGGAGGAAGATAGACTCTAGCAGCATCAGGTTTCAAGTTTAAGACGGCGCCGATAAATGATGGGTTTTGATGGGAAAAACCACTGTCGACATATCAGAATTATACCACGTTCGAGTACCAGAACGAGATCCGGAATCCTCCAGTCCATGGGAAAATGCGTGAAAACAAATATGAGGTAGATGCCACTTACTTGTGTTCCTGTCGGGTCCACGTACTTGTCGCGATGTAGTTAATGCTAGATATATCAGATCTCCAAGTTGTCTCTCTACCCATTTTGTTGAATTTGCTATATTGAACCATCATGGTATGAATAATGCCTAAGAAACTCTCATAGGAGGGAAATATACCAGTACGGCCCGTCAGGGTATAGCCTTGGAGGAAACCTTGGCAAGTATGTTCACTCAGAATTTCAATGACCCGGCCACCACGTGCGTTGGAGAATTGGTCCCATTGGAAATCACGCCCGGTGTTCTTGAAAACTGCATCGAGTTTATTGCTGACAAGTTCATCAGGGGAAAAGAGACGGAGCGATTTAGGGTTGTCGATGAAAGCTTGGTCAATCAGTTTTCCAGTGGCTTTCATGCACGATTCTTCGGATCCCTTCTCGACACCAAATTGTCTCCAGTCAGGAACATTCAAGGGCTCGTAGTTCTTATATGTTTCGGCTTTTTGACCAAGTCGATTATGAGGTTCGGCTGGGATTATACTCTCAATTGTTTTGTTTGGAGCACCAGTCTCTGTGAAGAGTTGTGCAGTGTCATAGGAGAAGAGCCATTTTTGTAGACTGGCGAGTTGGCTCTTGCTAGATTTCGCAGCCATGAGGGGGACTTGATGTGAGTGGAATGATCCTTCGATATATTCTCCGTCAATAACCTTTGGCCCACTCCAGCCTTTGGGGGTACGCAAAATCAAGACTGGCCACTATCATAATGTTATCCTGTGCTCTGACACTAGGAAAAAAAAGGTCTGACCCTTGGTTTCATAATAGGCTTGCCAGATCTAGCAGCCTTTTGGATCTTTCGAATCTCATCGAGAGCCCATTGAAAACTGGTAGCCAAGTCACGATCCTGGTAGAAATTAGTACCGCCTCAGGTGGAAATTTGAATCACCCACAATGTCGTCAAGGTCCTCCACGAACCGACACTGGTATCCATATCCAGTGAAAAGCGTTACAATCTCCTTGTCGTCCATGCAGCCATAGATGGTTCGCTCGGAAATCTTGAAGCCATTGACGTGGACTATAGGTATAACAGCTCCACTTTCGGCAGGGTCAATATACTTAGCTCCATGCCATGCCGTAGCAGTTGGGCCACTCTCGGCCTCTCCATCTCCAATGATGCATGCCACAATCAAATCCGGCTTGTCCATTACAGCGCCAAACGCAACAGAAAGAGCGTATCCAAGCTCGCCACCCTCGTGAATGGAACCGGGCGTTTCCGCATTGATGTGACTAGGAAAGCTGCGCGGGGTACTGAAGCCAGTGATCAAGTTATGAAGGCCTTGCTTCGTCCGGCCATATTGCGGATAGAACTTCTCCAAGCTGCCTTCGAGCCAGAGAGATGCCAATATTGCGGGAGCTCCATGGCCAGGACCGACAATGTAGATGAGATCTAAATCGTTCTTTCGAGTAAGATAGTTCAAGTGTGCGTAGACGAGAGTGAGACCTGGGCAAGTACCCCAGTGGCCAAGCAGTCTGCCAACAATGTGAGTTGAAGTTAAAGCAATTTATGAAGTCTCTCTTACCTGGGTTTGATGTCGTCAAACGTCAAATCTCTCTCGAGTAGTGCATTATCAGACAAAAATATCATAGCTATGGGGATGAGCACATTCAGTTCCCTATCAAGCAGAGGCTTGTGGAAACTTACCAGCAGCAATGTAATTACTTGCTCTTCGAAACTCATCGAGACCCTTCAGATCCGCATCACTCAGAACGATCTTCTCTAGCTTCACAGCCAAGCCGAGGACCTCGTCCGGGATCAGCGAGGCAAGAGCAGGCGGATTGGGTTTGTCGATAACTTCTCCAGGCATTTTGCGGATGGAGTGTGATGACTTGGGGATGGAAGAAATTGCAAAAAAAGGTTCCAAAGGTTGTTGGGAAAGGTTTGACTTTTGAGAAGGCTCACCTGGAGGGTCTGCACCTGATCGGCGTCAACTAGGAGTGAAGCTCAAGCACAACTGCGTCACTTTGACCGAACCCCTTGAGGATGATTCGGAGCTATCCTCCGACCCTTGCTGAGTTGCTGGTAGTACGGGAGGTAGAATTCGCCAGGCAGATAAACAGGTTTGTAAAGCACATAATCATTGGCCAATTGGGCGACATTTCGAGCTTCTATCATGAAAGGAACTGCAGAGGGGGGAGGGGAGGGGGATGTTACAACCGAGACGATCGATACTACCACGTGACAACTCTGTAACGTCATAGTAAGCTAAGGTTGAACTAAGGTAAGTGGTGGGGTAAGGCTGAACATCAGCCTTGTCAGCCTTGCTATCAAAAATCGCCGTCCTCTTTTTCCCGACACTTCCATCTCAGCCTCGTATAACATCAGACTTTCTCTGTTCCAGTCGGTCCGTGGCGTCCACGTCCCCGAATATCATGCGTTTTTCCTGTGGATCAGAAAAATGTCTCGTGGCGTGACTCCGACGAGTTTCGGGCGTTGGTCTCTGCATCGGACTGTTTATCCCTGCACATCTAGCAGGAATGTATCTTTGATAGGGTGGCCGTCTCGTCTGTGATAACAAGTAACCTTGAATTTCACGTCATGTCGTGACTTTGGCAGAGGCGGTATGGAGGGGTCGCAGAGGTTTAGGAGGGGCACTGGACACAACACACAGGAAGGATAAAAAGAAAAAGAGCCCTCGAAAAATATTCCCATCGTTTTTGGAACTTAAAATTCATTCGTTGCTTACTTTTACATCCGTCCAACATGTCCAAAATCATCCTTTCCTGCAATGCGGGGTCCAGCTCCGTCAAGATCTCCATTTACAAGTCCTTCCAGGGCCAGGAGCCCGAGGAGCTGGCTGAAGTGCAGATCGATGGCATTACCGCCCCTCCCCCAGATATGAAGTACGTCCGCGGCGGCGAGGAAGTCTGCAAAGGAAAGAAACTCGACAACTCGGTCCACAGCCAGATTACCGCCTTCCAGTACATTCTCAACCTTCTCTTCAAAGACCCCAAATTCCCCAGCATTAACACCTGGGCCGATGTTGCTATTGTCAACCACAGAATCGTGCATGGCGGTGACTTCATGGGACCTGCTGTCATCGTGGGGGATACCTACGATCGAATTGCGGAGCTGACCCAGCTGGCCCCGTTGCACAATGCTACTGCACTTGAGATCATCAAGTTCTTGGTAGATGACTACCCCCACATCAAGAACATCGCTATGTTCGATACCTCTTACCACCAAACCATGCCCGAACACATCAAGACATACCCGATCAACCAGGAGATCGCGAAGGCCCACAAGTTGAAGAAGTACGGTGCTCATGGCACAAGTTACGAGTTCATCACCAGGGAGGTTGCGCATTTCTTAGGCAAGAAAGAGGAGGACACCAACATCATTGCGTGCCATCTTGGCTCTGGAGCCAGCATATGTGCCATCAAAGGTGGAAAGTGTTGGGATACTACCATGGGTTTGACACCCTTGGCTGGTCTCCCTGGTGCGACGAGAAGTGGAAACATTGATCCAAGGTACATTTCGAACTCTCTCGTAGTATGAAATGGTCTTGCTTACATTTATGTCCTTAGTCTTATCTTCCATTATGAATCCAATGTCTCCGCCCTCTCCCCCAACGCAACAAAAGCCCTCCAGATGACCCGCGCCGAGGAAATCCTCAACAAGGAATCCGGATGGAAAGCGCTGACTGGCACTGCCAATTTCGGTATCATCGCCTCGTCCTCAGAACCCAAAATGAAACTCGCATACGATATTTTCCTTGATCGCGTTCTCTCCTTCGTGGGAGCCTACTACGTGTCATTAGGCGGAAACGTCGACGCCTTGGTCTTCGCCGCTGGTATTGGAGAGAGAAGTGATAGACTGAGAGCAGATGTCGCCACTCAAGCGAATTGCTTGGGTTTCGAGATCGATAACGTCTTGAACAAGAAGAAGATCGTGGATACAGTACAGGAGATTGGAAAGAAGGGCGCAAAGCACAGGACTCTGGTTTGCCAGACGAACGAACAGTTCGAGATGGCTAGATTTGTGGCTATGGACAAGGCTATGTTCAATTAGCTTGCGGTGGGGAAAAATATAGATTCTAGGCTTTAGAAGGGGAAATAGAAAAAAGAACGGATCTGGGAATTTGTTTGACAAGCGTGCACGTTCATCGTATATTCCTCGTAGCACAAAAATGCAGTGAATTCTAGCCAAGCATATATTACCGGAAAGGACCGTCCCGAAACGTTGCATGGCCTCTGAACAGCCAAGTGACAATAGATAAGTGGAGAGAAAACCATCTGGGATCCAACAAAACGATTTGCGCAGAACCGAGGTTAACTCGTACCAATAGATGTGGAAATTGGACAACAACACGATAACGGGAGATAAAAGTTCGGAACCTAGCATGACGATAATTAAATTAATAGCTCAACATCTAATGGAGTATCTGATCTTGTGGTATGATACTCTAGGTTGGCGTGGAGAGAGAGAAGTTGTGTTGCAAAAACATCAGGACTAGTCAAGTCGGCCAAGGAGTGTAATACAACATGAGACTTAATCCGAGATGATGCCTGGTGTATTGGTCCTCGTGGTTCAAAGAGACTATATCTATATATCAAGTAAAGGTTTTCTGCTTCCTGTCTTCTCGCAGACAATTCTCCAATTCACTAACCGGTCCAAATATTTATGCACGTTTCAACAACAAGGCTTATCTATGTTCAATGGCCGCAAAGAGCCCAAAGTCAACTTCATAGCTCTCCCATCCAAAAATTAGGCAAAATATATCAACACGTTGAAGCCCATTCACATGCTCTTTAAACGGAGGTTCTAGACATGACAATTGAAGAACGGCGCGGAGGAAATGCTGCCGAAGATGATACTCAACACAGTACCGATTCCATGCGGAAAAGTTACCGTAAGCAAACCAAACAGCCATTCAAATTTCGTGACGATAAAAGAACAAAGCAAATCTCCATAATCACAGTTGCAGCAACTGGGACAAGATCACCTTACCCCGTCTAGTAAAAGCTTCTTGACCTGAGATAATGAGGAACATCAACTAGTCGAGCACTTTATGCCACGTGACATCACTGATAATCTCCTCCATAACCCAAAATAAGGACACGCGACTTCCACTTCGGTGCGATGGTCTCATGGTTGGGAGTGGCCCTTACTTCTCAAGTCAAATCCTCCGATGATCTTTAATTACTCCTTTCCGCTTCTTTTTTTTTGGCATCTTTTGTTATCGCTTGACACAAAGCACGCCCGCTATGATTCTGATTCCCTTTTGTTCCCCGTTAAGCCAGATATAGTTCAAAACCTTTGCGATTTCTTTACACTACACTTGCTAGTCCTTTTAAAGACGTCAAATGACGAAATGGAGGCTCGCCGTGTTTGATACGCAATCACCGTCGCTCCCTTCCCTTTAGGTCTCGCGTATTTCTTTTGAATTGGCTTTCGATATTTTTTAAAAAGCTCAATGATTGCGTAGGGATATATGATTGATCACTACCTCGTATATATCCACAAAACGGCACAAATTGGTTTCCTCTATGGTAAAGCTGGGGATAGATAGGAATTAAGCGACCAAGGATGAAGAAATGCAAGGTTTGAGTAGCTTGAGAATTGTATCAAATGAAGTTGAGCTTGAATTAAAACATCATTGCGTTTCCGCCTGTGGTAAAATAATGGTCCAGCTCTTAAGGTAAATGTTCAAGATGCTAGGAGTACTCGAGAACGAGGATAATGGAGTTATTGTAACTGGATATTTAGGTCAAACTCAAACTTCCTCTATTGAATTGCATTTATTCACGCTCAATGATCTTGCAAGACCGGCTCGAATATTCTAGCAGTTCGCGCAACGACGCAGCACCTATTGAGAAGGGCAGAGGAGTTACAAATGCACAGAATAGCAAAGAGAGGACGATAATAACAAAACCAGAGAGCTAACTGACTAGGAGATACAGCTATGCTAACAGGCCCCGATACATATCACATCACCTGGGTATCATGCTATCAAAGAGCGTCGTAGATAATTGCAGCTGGCAGCAATGTATCCAAAGACAGCAAAATAAACAGAGCTTACAAGTATTGAATCCACTCATAGGTCATGACTCTGATTTACCGCATTATCCGCATCGACTGTTCTGTTTTTCCAGCCTCTGCAAACCAAGCAACAAAGCCCATCGATCAGGGCAAGGCAAATCCTCCATTAATCGCATCTGCAAGTTGCGATGTATTTGGCCGATTCAGCGAGTATCGTTCATAGCTGTCGATATAGAGATCATCCAAACTCGTCGTGTTCTTAACGTGTTCGTTATTCTCAATAGCTTCGCACCACACTCCCCATCTGGTTCCTGGAGCTGGGTCTGGCCATCCACGGTAGTGCTTCAAAACCCGTTTCAACCGAAGCACCCAGGGAGCAAATTGGACGTCCACAAAGGAGAGCTGGGAACCAAGGAAGAAAGGACCTTGCTGATCAGCAGCTTCCACGAGCTTCGCAATTTCATCCTGTAGCTTCTCCCTATTCTCTGCCTGCTTGACAAGATCTTGAGCTTGAAGAACCTGGTAAAACGCCGGTACCACGTTTCGATTGATCTACTTTGTGTCAGACCACAAGATATACTGGGCTGGAAAAAAAACTTACATGATCACTCCATAATCTGCATGTGGCTCGGAGTTGAGCATTCCCTGAAGGAAGAAGAGCCGGACCCATTCCAAGGTCTTCTAGCTATAAAATAACGGTATGAGTAAAAGCCCCCAAAAATAGGGTTAGCATGCTTACATATTCCATCAAGACCGTACTTTCACCGCAACCCCAATCGCCATGCCGAATGCCAGGAACTAATCCGCGGGGATTAACTTCTAAGAGAGCTTGAGGCTTTTTGTATGGATCCACCTCGATATATTGGTATTGTAACCCTTTGACTTCCAGAGCAATCCAGACACGCTGAACAAAAGGGCTAAAAGGATTCTGTATCAGCAAGGTTGTGTGGGGGTGTCCGCAAACTTCACAGAATACAGAAATTCAAAACTCACCAGAAGCAGCTACCAAATAGTTTTAGCTCATGGTCCTTGGAATGTTTCTTGACGGTCATCAAAGCATTCCCACTTGCTTTTTTATGGTAAGTTTTCTGTTGTGCCACTATGTTAGCTATTGTTGCAAACAATCGCAGCTTACGGTAGGTGTAATTTATGACAAGAGAAGTGTAGCTTGATTCTATCCAACTTTCCATGGCACTAAAAAGTGACACTTCTTATAGTCCAATGAAGCTGGCTATGATGGGCCTTGAGATCAAGATTCATGTTGTAAGACAAAGAGTGAAGAAGGGGGGTGGTATGTTAAAAAGGGTTTAGCCTGAACCTTCATGAAATGTCTCTTGCTCAAGCTCAATTAAGTGACCAAGGTGCGGACAATCAATAGAATGAGATCGAGGACATCCATGAGGTAATGGAATGAAGCAATGAAATTTCAAAACCCACCTGAGTCTTCTTTTCTTCTTTATCTCTTTTCATCATGTACCGCTGCACACTGTTCTTTTTGACCCGATCACTCTCTTCCAGTCCATGCTTGTGCGGTCCTGGAACGCCATCTCCTTTGCCGTTTCCACCATTCCCATTAACTCGTTGAATAGTATAGTATCGTTGTCCGTTAGCACCTGGATGGGGATTGCCCATCGAAGTAAGCATTGGCATACCAAATTGTTGTTGCAATGGCTGCCCTCCAGGTTGCCCAGGCGCAAAGTAGTTGTTGCTCTGGCTTTGGTCAGGCTGTTGCATCTGAGGTCCATCCGGTACAAAATCTGCTCGTAGCATAGCACCTGGAAAGTACTCGGTAATCTTAATTTTAACATCACAGAGGTCTCGTTCACGAGCAGTGCGTTTCCGCTTCTTCTTGTTTGGATCATTGGACTTTGGGGTACCTGGCGGTCGACCTTTCAATCGGCAGTCCCAGTAGTGTGATACAAATGGCTTCCGTTTATAACGTTGTGTTGATCGATGGGAATAGACGTTGTCAACATGAGGAAAGTAGGTCTGGAACCTGCAAATGTCAAGTCAGCGAACAGGGAACCAGGAAGATAATATAGAGGGTTTTTTATAGGCTTACTCGTCCTCGCTCAGAGTGATCATTTCATTAACATCGAATAGTTTTTGGCGCCATTCCGCAAGATCAGGAGGATCAACAACAATCTTGGTGCTCAGATGCCCATTGCTCTTCTGATCGTCCTGTGCAATAAAACCATCTTCTTCTTGCTGCAGTCTACTAATGGAATTATGTTGCATAGGCTCGGCCGTCAAGATTCCGAACTGCCCTCCATTTTGATGCTGCGGTTGCTGCTGCTGCTGCTGCATGTGCGGGCTCCCATTGCTCCCAACATGCATCGGCCGGTGTCCAACATTGCGATCGTAAGGATTAGGAGCTTGATATGTATTTGGATCCCGCAGTCTCAGGTCTTGGTGGAACGGATCATTATCGTCGTCGAGGCCGAGACCAAGACCACCTTGGGACGCGAGGGAATGGTGTGAGAGAGCAAGAGGGTGATGACCGTGTTGGATAGCTTGAGCTGCTTGTGGCTGTAGAGATTGATATGGATTAGGAATATGCTGCTGGTGAAGAACAGAGCTCTCCATCCTGCGACTGTGCAGTGCACGGAACCGCGTCCGCGAGTCCGTAAGTAATGCCGCTTTACGAAGGTATTGTTACTTTCGAGAGTCGAGATCCACTTCATGTCGGAGAAACCACGCTATCCCTAAAGCGAGAGGCGGTGTCGCTAGGCAGAATCCAATATACAATCATTCACAGACCCAGAGGCAAGCCCTCCTTATTCAAACAAGTTCTCAATACATATGGATATCGCGAATCCATTTGAATCTCACCGATAGACTTCTACAACCAAAATATTACCCAGACCTACATTCCATTTCCTCGTTGAAGCAGATCCAGTGCCTTCTATCTAATTACATTACAGTACTGAAAACGAATACCAAACATGCATCTCCCCTCCCCCTCCTAAATCCTTTCATTGATAGCCCCCGGAATAGCATCCCTCGTCCGTAAGGTATGCTCCCCCGCATCTTCGTATTTCAGTAGGGGGATCGTCATACCATACATCTCGGTCTTCCCCTGTTTATCATGCTGGTCCTTCTCAACCCTGATGCACACATCAAGACTTCCATCGTTGTCTGAACCATGTCTCTCGATATCTGCTGCTTTGTGTTTCGTCCCCGCATCAACTTCACCACGGTGGAGCCACGAATGGCCGTCCCTGACCTTCGTTGGCGTTGACTCTAGGGATGCTTCAGATGTCCCATTATTATCATGGCCGTTCGTTGCGTCGTTGGCGAAGGTGTTAGTATTGCCATAGTTTTCTGTTATTTGGGCCCAGTTTCGACTCGGCATTGTTACGTGGTTGGAATTGGCGGTCTTAGTCACAGTCCCAGGGTCCTTGTCGAAGAAATTCATTAATGTCTCGTCGGTATTGTGATCTAAATGATGGATCTTGTTTCTTCTTGCAAGAAGATTTGCAACAGCTTGTGGAGGAGGCTTGTTAACGATTGCGGACGAAATAATGTTCGCCATGTACCGGTGGTCATGGGCAATAGGAACATTGAGCTTTGGATTGGAGTAGAACCGTCCAACAGCGGCCAAGTGAACATCACCACCCAGGATGGTGATTCGAGCGGAGAATTCAGCAGCGAGAGCTTGTAGTTGTTGTACAAGATAAAGCCTCTCTTTCTTATGTGTCCGCGCCGTATAATGATCATCGAGATCATCTAATAGGTCAATATTCCCATCAAAGTGGTTGAAAAATCCACCACCTTAGCCAGTCAGTATCAACCATTGCAAATTTAGTGATAGGAAATTAACATACCAAAGCCAAATCTCTTGTTAAGAAATTTGATTGGCGCAATAACTGGACTTGAGAATATATTTTCCAACCAGGTCAAGCGCTATTTTATTTAGTAATAGTAATGGTAAGGCAAGTTTTAAAAACATACAGGATAAGCAATGGGGATGCCCAAGAGAACAATTAAATGTTGTATAGGGGAAGAGGAAGATTTTGCAGCACTAAGTTCTTTTCGCAGTCTGGAAAATATGATCTCGTATGTTTCAGGGTAGTTAACCTGCTTCCGAGTTCGCTAAGTTTATTAGCAAGACTTTGTCTCAACTTCAAAGTTATACATACCTCAGTCCGTGCGTCGATCCCGAAAAAGGCCATTCGGGCTCCTAATCTAGCGTAAATACTTCTCGAATGCTCTACAACATATGGCTACCAGGTGTTAGAACTTTGAGATGACCTATACATGCTTGGACTTACCCCCGGCTTTGCTCCAATTATATAACTTGAATCGATTTGCTTCTCTTCTAATACATATGTGTTTTCGAGCTGTCTTTGATCTACGCTAACTTTATCTTCACCCATGGTTTGGGAACCATCTGTTGTGAAGGTAGAGCGTGGTGGAGCGAGATGATGTTGAAATAAGAGGTAGTATTTATTGGCAACACCTCCGATGCCTCGAAATACAGGACAGCGCATGAACTCGTCGACGTAAGAACCAAAACCATCAATAATCTACAGACAAATTAGCCGAGAAGGCTTGGTACAAGAGAGACACAAACATCGTGGTCATCCCAAAGGTTCAATTGGGCAATCTGCCCGTTAGCACTCGCAAATGGCTCCGTCCCATACCTAGGCTTAAATCAGCACTTTCAATCTGAGAAGGGTATATCTTAATCTTACCATCGAATGTAATTATTCACATAATACTCGTCGCACTGTTTTCTGAGAGACTCCGGGAATGGATACTCCCTCCGTTTTACAGGGTTTCCGATATCTGTCCACTGCCTCAATGGCCCTTGGACTCTCACCCCATCATTGTATATCTGGTCCCCGCCTCCAAGCCTAATACAATCAGTAACTGCTGGAGGGTTTATGGAGCATGGATCCCGTACATTACATGAAATGGGGTATTTTGGTGTACCCTGAGAACATCATTCCACTTCGGAGAATTAGCACTGCATAACTTAAAGGCTGAACTACTAGGAGAAATAGTGAAACCTCTAATCACTCAGAGTGGAGGTCAATTACGGGGCAAAGAAGGAATGGGCTCATTACCAAGGCTGCACCACTCCAAGCTTCTTCGTCTGTACCGACACTGAAACCATTGCAAGAATGAAACATAACTCTCATGGACTGTGAGATGGCTGGGATAAAAAAGGTCTGCTCATCAGATTTGTTGCTTCCAGGAAAGGTCAGACCAGGAATGTTGTACCGGCATCGGATCTCGGTTTGTTGCATGGGAACTTGTAGGCTGAATCTCCAAAAGGTGTTTGAAGGATCGGAGTATAGCTTCGTGCCCTTAACGTTTGACGTTCTCAAATGGCTTTCAGGGTCATTCGGTGCCACACCATTATTTAAACCCGCTCCTGTCCCATTAATCTCACCTGTATCAGTTCCATGTGCATCTTGCTGTAGCCCATCGCTTGGGGACCGTAAACTGCCCACAATTCTCCATCTCAGTTCCGGGATTATAGAGCCCTCATTTGATCCGCCTCCCTTGGTCACAATCAATACGCTCCCAAACCAGGTCTCGTTCTCCATGCGCCTATAATTAAGCAACGGGCCACACTTCACCTCGAAGGCATTATAAGCGCTTCCAGCGGCAGCAGGACTTCCCGCAGAAATCCCATTATCATTCTGCACATTTGCCCCATCCTTTCGAGGTCCCCGCTGTGTATTTCCGGCAATGGCAATGGGCTGCGACGGCCGCGCAGTGCTCGAGTCTGCAGAAGGCTCAGCTCTCGAATTTTTCAAGTCTGCGAGGTCTTGGCTATTACCATTTTTCACGTCGGCAGGGTGCGGACTAGCATGATGCGCAAACGAAGTGGATTCTTGATGTCTCCATCGACTCTCTGAAGCGTGGGGATCGAGGTGATCTTGGCCATGAAGCAGGTCATCTCGATAATGCGCAGCCATTGTGTGAGTTATCGTGAGTATTTCGAAGTATGATTATGCCTGAGGAAGTCTGCAACCACTTGAAGAGCTATGCGCGACGGAAGAGGGCAATGACTTCGAACGCGGTACAATAACAACAGGCTGTGGCTGGGTCTGCGCCTCGAGTATCAGCCAGAAGTTGACGCCTGAGTCAGTAGCGACGACCTATGTATGTAGCAATGAAGCAGAGAAATGAAAACAATGACAGAGGTAGGAGATCAATAGAGAGGAAAGTAAATGCGCGCATAAACAGATCCAAACAAGGTCTTTCGGTTCAGCCAAGACAGCCAAGACAGCCAAGACAAAGTGACAAAAGTGATGATCCGGGAGCAACAGAGCTCTCTCGTCAATCCCGGCTATCTAGGATATAGCTCTCGTCTTGAGTGCCCCAGACGTGGCAGGCAAGTAATCGAAGCTGGGTATATCTGGGGTATTTTGAGTCAAGTGCAGTCCATGTTGGCAAGTAATAGTCGGACTATTACGAAGCATTGGCTGGTAGCTGTGCTGTGCAGTCTTCCCGGGCCAGGGGTAGCTCTACCCATGTGAATGTCGATCCTTATTCTAGCGGGGCAGGGATATATATATATATCCTTTTAGATAAGACAACGACTACGGTGCTATACCCGTCAATTGATTCCTCCTTCTCCGCACTTCAAATTATAGATATATTTCCTACTCCATCACACACATTTATTTCATATCTACTACAGAAAGTTGACTCGGGGAAAAAAGCTACCATTCTGGGTCACGCTTGATGAGAAAGGTAGTAGGATATACAGGCTCTTCTCAACTTTCTTCCCTCTATTGACTTGCGCGATTTGAACGTGAAAGAGTCCTTGCAGACTTAAATATAATACAGTTCTCATTCCTTATTTCCTCCGTCTGATACTATCAGCCGACTAGCCCTTATTGCCTCCTTAATCTTGATCGACTCTTACCTTCCTGATTAGGTGCCTACCAGCCCTTACCCAAGTACCTTGAGCAATTCCTTTACGTTATCCTGTCGATGTTTTTCTTCATCTTTATCATTCTTATATCATGCTCATTTTGGAGCATCGATCCCTATCATCTCCTTCTCCTCATTCCCTACCTTACTCCCATCTTCGTCTTCGCCTTCAGATCATATCCACGCTCAGTTTGGCTCCCTTTGCCCCTTGCACCTCGACTTGCCTCTTCTTTGCTTCACTTCTAGGTGCAAAACCTACCAGAACACACCCTCTATGGCTTTGGTCTCTGACGAGAGAGGTAAAGCTGTCGAGCCACTAGTTCGTTCTTGCCCCAGAAATCCACTCGGCAGTGTTGGGACAGATAATTTCTCCTGTCGCTCGGCCACGCTTCCACAAAGACTAGAACCTTCGCTGCCATTTAAAGATCTCTCTACGCACTCAGCCTCGCCTCTCCAAAAGCTACGCTGTGCCACTATCTCATCCGAGGAAACACCCCAAGTTCAATTCTCGACTCCAGATATATACTCTGTTAGCACTCCTAATGTTTCAGCCACCGCCATTCATCAGAATACCACTAGTTGTTTTCAACTTCCCACAGGGCCTTCTTTGCTTCCAATGTCTCAATGGTCCTTGGACGACGGTTCTACTAGCGTATGCTCTAGTATGTGTAGCGTGTCCCATGGACCTTTCAACAAGGGGCAAAGCCAACAAAATCTAATCAATGTAGGGATTCTCCCCCCACCAGATGAACGACATGGAGGAGCAGGATTTCCGTGTGTATCAAGCCCGGGAGAGGTTGATGGTGCTTCTATGTACAGAGAGTGGGCTGTGGGAAACACTTTGCTCGAAGGAGAATTTCCATCAAAGAACATCCTGAGGGACCAGAGCAAGCATCATCACGGGATAAAAAAAGCCACCACGCTCACTACCACTTCTTCGGAATACGACTCTAGATGCCAAGGAACTCCTAAAGTGCAAATAGGAGAGGGAAAAGCCCACAAGTATCCGCAAAGTCGTTTCCTTCCAAATTTGAGGGCCTGCATTTCAGCACCTATCACTCTAAACGATACTGCCTATGCCCACAAACCTTCAAGAAAGAGCCTTGACGAGATCCTGCGAGAGGCCAGTCAAGCAAAATCTCTTGATAATCACTCTGGGCAACCTCATATGAAAACGGGGCCGAAACCGAACAAAGGCAAAAAGCCCAGGATCCACCCTTACGAATTTCTCACATCAATTATATTGCAGTCAAGGGAGCAAAGGGGAAGTGTGACGTCAAGAACCAATACATCAACCGACCAAATTGGCGAAGTCTCCAAATTTTCTTCTCCTAGAACGAGCGAGACTCTTCCTAGTGAAGCTTCGTTGTCTTCGTTTCTCAGTCTGGAAAGACCAAGAGCAAAGTCACAGCGTGTCATCTCTTTTCCGCCTTTAAAGCCAAGGAAAACAACCAATGACTGGCGGTCACCTCTTCCCGACATTGGTAGTCCAAATTCGATCACAGAGAGTCAAACGTTGTATGGGCTAGGCTTGGATATGACTCGATCGTGTTCTTCGTGGAGTAGTCAAATGGAAGACACCCAATTCATCGTAGACCAGAAAAACCAATTGCGCCACCTTGATATATTGCATTTTCTACGCCCTTCCGAAGTTACATCCGATTGTGACCCTAGCAAAAAACGTGTCTGTACATTTGACGTTCATCCCAAAGGGGAGCTGGAACACCCAAGCAGCAAATGGAGAATACTTTCCACTCCCTCGGTCCGTAAAAGTGCAACCGTATCAGAAGACGAGGAGTAATCAAAGGGTCTAACTACCTTGTAGCCTATTTTAGATTTAGCAGCTGTCTAGTAGGCTTGGAAGGCCGAAAAGAAAGAATTTGATCTGGAGAAAGAGCCCTCTTTCCCCGAAAATCAACCAAGTTGGAATTCATGGGCAGATTACTGAGAATAAGAGCAGTTACGATCAAGACCATTGCGAGGCACAGGAATCTAACATGCATGCTTGCGAGGATAGCGATGTTGAGTACAAAATCCTAGTCTTGATTGGATAGATTGGAAAGAAGGAGCTGAACATGATAAAATGGATATCCTTTTATTCCTACTGAATCAAAGTAATAGGCGGGCTTCCCAGATGCCCCAAATTTCTTGCATATGGATACTTTTAAAGTGGAGGTAAAGTCCAAGAGCTGAAGAGATTAACAATTCTTGTAAGAGGGTATGCCTATTTCTTTTCTTGCCTGAAATGCAAAACCCTTGCAGTAAGTATTTATGCTTAGTGATTCAGTGCCTAGCCTTTTAGACTTGGCACATCTAATAGGCGAAGTCGTTGTATAGTTCGAGTTAGAGACAGACAACTACTTGGAAGAAGGCATGAGTTAGGTGGGAACAAGGTTCGATTTTCGGACCTGGCAATTTCATTTTGTTCTCTGCACTTTCATTTTCTTTCTTATCTGGTTTTTATTTTTTCTTTTCGAGAGTGTTTGTACTTTGGCCCAAGCAAGATATAATTTGAGAAGATACTACTGTCTGCAAATGTTTACTTAGTGAGTAAGAATGCTGTTCTTCCTCGCTTAAGCGTAGGGGGGTAATTAAGATACTGGTATACTTACATGGAAGTTCAGTGACTACCCAAGCCTTGACTCTTGTTTCAAGATATGATGTGGTATATTTTGGAAGTTAGTTTTATAATTTTTGGATCGGATGCATTTGGGTACTTGCGAGTAAAACTATGAGAGGTGAGGGCAGGACAGGATATTACTATGAGGAAGAAAACGAGGCGGGGTTCATATACTGAAGGGGGCCAAAAGAGGATAAGTGTATAGTCGCGAGGGTTTGTATGAATAACATTCATTATGTTCTTGCTATAAATCCTGGAATAGAAGGAAGACTGTGCAAGCAAACCTTCCTTTGAATGTCTGCTAGGTACCCAGTTGCCCCCCGTTCCCTCCCCAATACTCAAAAGTCCCTTCCAAATGACCGTGACGGTGCTCGGACGATTTAGAAGGAATCATCTTATCCATTGCCATCCAAGTCAGTTGGACCCGACATATCTCCATTGCTCAGATCGCTATTATGCAGTCTCTCAATAACCCAAAGAACCCAATGGCCTTGATACCTATGTTCGCTGCACCGAAGCTTCAGATAGAGATTATTGCACAACCAAGTGGCCCCCTCTTGTGTATCCCTAATCAATTCCTCTGAAACCTCCCAGAAATCGCAGTCTTCCTCGGCCGTATCTCGCACGAAGTACCGGGTGGTCGGTGCGAGGGCGCCAGGGAGCCACTGCTCTTGCTTGACAACGTATATTGCATTGTTGAGGGCGTTGTTGAGGGCAATAGAGCTGGGTGGTGCGGCTAGAAAACCAAGGGTGGCGCAGAGAGTGAAGTGGACCAGGCAGCGCTCGTAGGCGTCTCGGATTTGGGGAGAAGGCGTGACGCGGTGGATCTGGTTGCAGCAGAATGCAGCGCTGAGAGCCGGCATCGTGGCGTTTATTTGGTTTGATCAATCGGCTGTTTATTTGAAGACTGGCTTGCCAAAGCTTGACTGGATGGCGTTGAGGTGTTGTTGGGTTGGTTGACTTGGTGGTTTGGTGCGTATCTGGCTGTATTGGTGAGAATGAGTTTGCTTGCAATCTGCCAGTGTTACCTGCCGTGGTGCTTTGGAAGTTTGAAGCACTTGGGGGAAGTTTCTTTTGTACTAAAATGAGCAGGCAAGGATTTTCGAGTGAATAGCCAATTTTTGATAGTATTGAAGCTAACCTAAAATCCACAAGGCTATGTTGAATACTAACCGCCTGAGATGAAAATGTTCTTCTGAAGGAGGGTAGAGTCATTCCGCTCTTATCTTTTATCTCTCTGTATTCGCCAATAGTCCTAACTGTCCTATAATTGCTAGAATCATTTGTAAATCGCCAGCGTGAATAGGATAAAAGGTTATCAAACCACCAATAAACAATAATTCTTCACTTCAGTAATATTATGTTTACTATTAAGGAGGTTCAAATTTAGTTATAATAAATTTGGAATGAATGAAAGATAACAAAAAGCCATTTGTAAATACATTTTGTTGCGAACTGACCAAAATACGTTGAAACACTTTCGTCCGAAGATGAAGTTTGTTTACTATGAAGCTAGTCCATGCCATGTCACTAACCCGATACCACCTACCATCTTTCTTTTGTCTCTTAACCAATCACAGCAATTCCCTTTCTTCCTTTTGCATTTGACAAATCTGTTCTGTCTTCCAACACCATTTTCGTAAATTGAACAAAACTGAAAGATCCTAGCAAAGCCCTCTTCAACCACAATACCTCATTAAACACCCACCTCGCCCACCCAACCCCTAGCATATATCCCCTCTTGCATCCGATCACATTCCTCCTCTACATACGTCTCTAACCTAACAAATACAAACTCAAATCGCCATATTCGTTGATTTCACCTTTGAAAAGAGATAGCTGAGGTGCTTACTAGTTCTTTAGTTATACCTAGTTCTCTCGTTCTGTCGAGAAATAAGCTTATACCTATAACAAGCTTCTGGCGGAAACATTTCTTCAATTGGATATATCTTCAAGGATAGATTTATTCCTACAAGCTTAACTCGGCCTCGGCTCCATACCGTGATATAGGAGATCTCCTCCTAACAGAGATGATTAGGAACACACTTTAACTCTAAACTAATTTGAGAAACGGGGAAACTCAAATTTGATAGCAGCTTATGTTTAAAGCTATGGCATATGATATGCAGCGTTGAGTTTCAAAGGACGAGGTGAATCAAGAAAAGTATCAAAGGCTGAAGCTCCTAGTTTCTTTCGTTTAATTATTTACGTGGCTTTTAGCTTGTCGTACATAGCGCAATCTATTTACTGCTTTTAATATGTCCCAGCGAAGAAGAAGAAGACTAAAATACTCTAAGACCATTTGAAATCCTCAGACCCAAAGCAGTATTTACTAGTATTGTACCCCAAAGTGAGAATTTCAAGTATACTTCAGAAGCGGGAGCACTCTATGGGAACTATGTTTCTAGACTCGGTAGCTAGTAGCATATAATACCGAGCCAACAACTTTCCATGTAGTATTGTGTTCGCAGACAGTACATATATCCGTGTCCTCTCAAAACAAGATGGGCAAGATAGTAAAATACATTTACCAGCTCCCCTTTCCCCTCGTTGGTTCTTTGTACGTACTATGGCAAGCTCATTCTTGATTCTGTAACGATGGATTTTGCTACGGTAATCCTTTCATGCCAAGATTGGAAGCAACTTTCAATAGAATCAGGAACCACTCTAAATAAAATCACAGAATAAGCGGGCTTGCATTAGGGGGGTTGCGAAAGTCACTTTACACTTGAAAACCAACAACGTAATTTATACAATAGATGATACGTAGGGACTGCGCGAAAAGTAATGAATATGCCATACCGCGGCGATTCTTTCAGTCCCTAGCTCAAACTTGTCAGAAAATTAATTCCAGTAACCATGACCTCTCAAATCCGGCAATACTATTTTGCCGCGGGTTCCAAACACCCTCAAGTATCTTTCGCGCGAAATTGTGTTCTTTGTCTCCTGATCATCTATACTATCGATCATTACCATGTCGGGCTAGTCACTCTTCCCTCGCCATATTACCATGCGCTCTCGGTGGCAAACTTCGTGCCCTCCAGCGAGAGTTTCTTTGGTTACAAACCTATGCTTTTCAGCCACAGTAGCGTAACCTTCCTACCATTTGGTAAATATTCATTCGCTGCCGGTTGGCCGTATATTTGCATGCTTATTCTGTGCACTCTTTACCTCTGTTCACGATGTACTTGTTATCATGGTCGTGATGTCTATACAGTACGTATATAAGAAACTTGATCTAACGGACCACTTATAGAGTGTGCGGAGAGAGCGATAGGGTATATCTAGGTATTCATCTTCTTGTTTTGGGCCCTGCCTAGGTCTCAGATGCGCAAGATGTGGTGCCTACAACCTGAATAAACTATCAAAGGTTCTGAAATTTATAGTGCTTATGGTCAGCTTGAGACTTTTCGGCCTAAGCCACAACATTTGGAATGTTTACCTTCACTCAACTATTCCGTAGGTAAATAATAAAAGCACCCTCTCATACTTTGACACCCACCATACCACCAATAGATATCACCTTTGCACAGCACACCGGACTCGAATTTATCAAAGTCTTCTTGACTATCAAGATTTGCTCAGCGGGGACGGCCTCCTGAGGATTATTGGGGTACTTTTCTTCAAAGCCTTATTCGCCATAAAGCTCAAAGAAAACACCGCGCTTATATTACTCTATTCTACCTCGAATAGAAAAGTGGCTTATTGCTTGCATATCAAATGCTAACACTCATTTCATTACTTTAAGTGCAAAATGTAGTCCGCATCACTTGAGGTTCTCACTTAAATATCGTTTCCAGCATACATTCAACGATGGATTCTTTTCCAGGGCTGCCAACCCTTAGAAAGTACAAGGACGCTTTGGGCCACATAGCAGGGAATGAGGTGAAATACGAGCAACTGGAGCAGATAGAGGAGGACCAGGCACACTCTGAGCTTCATATCTGCAGCCGTTGCCAGAACGCAGCCCGTCAAGCAGTTTCTCGAAGGAAGATTGCAGCATGTTTCTTAATCCCTCTGATAGTGACAATGGTTTGGCTAGCATTGATAACGCTCTATGTGGGCAGGAATACCCACCATCACGACGAGAGAAAACTGTTGATTGACCAATGTAAGAACGATACTGTCCAGCTAGAAGAGATGACTTACCAACATCACTAGTTCCCATGGTTCCCACCGACTTTCAAGAAGATATGAGATTCGTCAATGACGATCCGAGCGGAAGGCCTTTTTGGAGAGCGACCGATTTTTATAACACAGAGATCGATTTCCTGTATCACAACAAATCCGATTCGATTTCTGCAAACGCATGGAATTATTACGGGAGTATGTGTCCTCATCGTCTTATGCCTTCCCCAAAGTAACTCATGTAAATGCAGACACGTATATTCGCTTGCACAAGGACTCCCCATTCAGTATTCCAGGAGGTTTGGAGTTGGTACCGCTCTTTCCCGAAAAGGACGCCTGGTTGAAGGATTATACGGGATTCATCACGGCGTACCAACACTCGCTTCATTGCCTCGGGGTCGTCAAAACCGTGCTCAACTCTTTGATTGAGGGTAGACCGCCCGCTTTCCATGCAGCAAGTCATGCTAGAGATCATTGCATCGAAGTGATCCGCCATTCCCTCATGTGCAACCCCGACCTTCTAATATCGGTGGATTTCTACGATGATAAGGGCGCGGAGCACCGAGGGCCATTCTGGGGCGGCCGAAAGCATCAGGTGGGTGAAAACCTCCACTTTCTTTTCGTTTCTCTTAGAGATCCAACGGCCTCAAGAGATACTATAACGCTTGTCAAGGACACTCTTAGCCTTCTGGAGATTCTTCCAAACTAAAGTGCTAATGAGCTTCCAGTGTCGGGACCAGAAGCTGGTCCACGAATTTCTGGCGAGTCGAAACATGGGATTTAAGTTAATCGATGGGGAGCTGCAGGAAAATGGGAGGCCCATGACGAAAGTTTGGGACTGGCCGTTACAAACTGATTCTGCCGCTGGCCCCAAGGAAACTTCAGCTAGGGCTAGTTACTAGCAATTGTGCGTTTTCATAGTTTTGCTCATGAGCCATATTGTTGTAAAAGCAGGACGCGGGGTTGGTAAGAGACGCTTTGGTTAGGTAGGGGTTTGTGAGGTAGTTTAGTCCCTTGACTTTATATGAAACGTTTGAACGAGGGGTTAATAATGTCTTTATGGGTATCGTATTTGGACTTCAAAGGCGACTTAATAAAGTGAATTAAGATATATCGTAAATATATTGTAAGTTATATAGCTACGAACCCATATTTGAGATTTGAATCATCTCAAAAGACTTATCAACACTACATTGACAAGTTACCTGGGAAAACAAGGTCATAAGACATTAAACCAACCCGCCTTCCTGGCAGCGCCATGCTCCTTGAACGTACCATAACCGGAAACCGCTCCCGCTAACATACAACTGTGATAAAAAGCCAGATCCCAATATGCCAAACTAAGCCGCTACTTGTATAAGTGCACGACGTGGACCCTCATGACCGGCTTTATGAGGGATTTCCCACACCTGACTGACTGCGGGTGCACTCTCGCCATGACATGGGCAACCAGCAACATGCTCATATAAACCGGCCAACTCCTCGTCCCCAGATCCCCCTGTGATCGTCTTTAGCTCTTCATCCGATAGTGGTGGTGGCGATTTTGGCTCGTCCTCATCCCCGCTAGATGAGCTGCTATCATCGTCGACCATTCGCGGAGGCTTAGCAGTAGCGGACTCGAATCTCTGCAAAGACAGTCCATTCTCCTCCTCCTCCTCTTCATCCACTCCGTCGTCGTCATCTGAATCCGTATCTTCGAGATTGGAAAATTGTTCGGGAGGAGGGCTTCGTTTTCTTTCAACTGATTGGCTGCCTCTTGGGCTATGGCTATGGAAGCTCACACGGCGCTCTTTGGACGCCTCGATGTTGTCGTTCGGTGGAGCTTCATTATCGCTGCTATCGCTGTCGTCCTCGATCTCTGCTATTCGGAGCCTGAGTTTATCTAACGTAAAGGCGTGGCCGAGAATAAAGCGCAAGTTGCGATCAGGCCTGTCTGCTGCTAGTTGCAGTTTGCATCTCGCAGTACTGTGGACGAGTTAGCATTGTGCATAATAATCCTGCATGGGGGCGAATACGTACTGAGCAATGGAGTAGACTTGGTGTTGATCCCGATACCTGGCCGACATCCCTGTGGCCGATGGAAAACGAGGTTCTGTGCAGACCGACATTTTCAAAAAGGTCCTATCGAGAGAGAAAAAGAGAGTTTGAGGTATTGAATATCGAAATCTCTTCGAAATATATTATTCAATGTTCAAGAAAGAGGCTGACTCACAAAGAACCCGAGGATTTGAAATGGCGGGGTCTTAGATGCCTAGGGTGTATGCGGTGCTCAGTAATCACGTTTCTGTAATCTGCAATCTGTAAGCAAAAGCTTCATAGAAACTCTAACGACTAGCCGAAGCCTCTTTGATGGAGACAACGTGATCGCTCCGAAACACTTGATGCCATCATAGTTAGTCATATCCAAGAGGTCTTCTTTCGGGTTCTCTTCTGTCTTCACTCGAAGAGTTTACTTGGTGGTGAGGATAAATAAGTGCACCTACTACCCCTATCCTGCCACTAGACACGCCCCTCAGCCGCAACAACATCCCAAGATTTTCATACACTACTATACCATCAATGACCCTCAAGAAAAGCTGGAAAATTTCAACTTCAGCCCCCTAGATTCTATAAAGGTAATTCCAGTGGGATAATAAGACTATAGGAGTGGGCAAATAGTTCCATGCTAGGCCGCAGGGCAACGATGACATCCTGTATAGCACACTGCGTGCTGTCACATAACAACTAGCATATGCTTTCAATCTAACAAACTCTTCAAACGATGCTGTGGATTATTTCGAACTTGGAGTGATGAGTGCTGGTGGGGTATTTGCATTTGAGAGCTACGTTGACTATATAAAGCCCTATCTACACAACTTTCCCTGAGCTCCCACATTCGTCCATCATTCTCTCTACAACCTTCTGGAACACCCCGATACTATCCTCAATCAACCTTGTGATAGGTGTGAAGCCCTCCACCTGCCTCTCACCCATCATCTGCTTCCAAGGCTCGATCAAGTGCTTATTGACATTGACCTTACTGACCCCGTGTCCCACACACTCCTGGAATAACTCCCCATCAAAGGAATTCGTCCCATGTAGCACGATTTTAACCTTTCCCTGAACAGCCTTCCTCACCTGTTCCAACCTATCAAACTCTAGCCAGCCTCTGGGCCCTTTAGCACCATACTCACCATGCACATTTCCAAAAGCCGGAGCCAAGAAATCAATCCCCGTCCCCACAAACTCCAAAGCCTGCTCCGGGGTCGTCAAAACACCAGCCAGATCAGCCGTGTCCTTCAACCCATCCTCCCCGCCCTCGATCCTGCCCGGTTCCGCCTCCGTCGCTATTCCCCTCTGATGGCAATACTCGGTCAACTCCTTCGTCAAGCGCAGGTTCTCTTCCTTCTCGTAATGGCTCATGTCGACCATGATACTATCGAAGGGCAGCGAGGCAGCGTATTTGACCTGCTCGACCTCTAGGCAATGATCGAGGTGCAGAGATATAGGGACGGATGCGGTCTTGCAGACGTCGGCGGCGAGGTTGACGAGGTGGGCGTTGAACTGTGTGAGGGCCCAGGGGAAGAGGAGGATCATGGCTGGAGATCTTTTGGCTTCTGCTGCGCGGGAGACGGCTATGATTTGCTCGAGGTTGTACTATGGAACTTATATCAGCCTTTCAGGACTTAATGCTTAGATTTGATTTTGTTTTGGTCAATGAAACATCTTTGCCCTGGGGTTTTAGTGCCTCGACATCACAAGTTGGATTGGAAATTGAAATTGGAATTGAAGTTATAATTGTAGTAGAAGACGTTGCTGTTGCTCTTGCAACGTTCGTTCAAAGCACCCCGTCCTTGAGAAGTTGAAAAAAAAACTCTCTAAGATGACAGTATAAGATGAACATACGCAAACCGCCGAGACAACGCCATAACCACCCCGTTCGGCGGCATCTAAGATAGCTATGCTCTTATTGTTTTTGAGCTCTCCTTCGGAAGACATATTAACAAGGTGATCCTCCAGTAACGTGATGGGTTTAATATCTGGTATTTAGAGGCTTGCTTCGAGGAAGCACGAACGAGAGATTCTCGGTGTATCTGAATGATGGATACTAATAGGAAGGGTATATCTCATCTCATCCACCTCTCACATGAGACTTACGAAGTACTTGATCATGAGCAGCCGGACAAACTTATGCATGGTACATTAGCAAGAAGAGTGGGGGAGGGGGTTTCTCGATTTAGTAAGTGGGGCACTCCATAACCGGAAGAACCACACGTGATTCCGTATCAGAACCGACAATTAACCTTCCTGCCAATCATGCACAGCCCTTTGAATGGCGCTCCATCTTTATGTTTCGGACAGGGATAACCTTAATCCCGCCCCATTCATGTTTCGCGCCTCACTTCCACCTCGACAGTATCACGTGAGTATCATTTCAAAACTCCTCAAAAGATATCCCTAACTAACATCCTAGATCAAACCCTCGATACTTAATCCTTGCCCCTTCGAGCATCAATCCACTGAAGTACTTCACATTACATCACATCACATCACATCCAAGCTCCCACTCACCAACGCATAAACCTTTCGCCGCACACGCATGCATGCCGCGTTCCAAAAATAGATTCTACTCCTCTCCACAGCCTCGCTCGAGGGCAAAGACTCCTTCCGAAACGGCTTCTGAATGGATCACCACCAGCTCGATCGCCTCTCTACCTGATTCTCCGAGCATCAGAATCAGGTCACGAGTCGGCGAGTCGGCGAGTCGCATCGGCTTGTCCACGTAGTGCTGTCTGTCTACTTACCACGGTCCCTGGTGCGTGCCACTCACGCAGGCAACCGGAGGGAGGGAGTGCTTTAGAATGCCTTCGCGGCGCGCGTTAGCGCCCCAGCCCGCAAGGAGGGGACTCCTGGAGGCAGCATCATGGCATCTTAATTCGGACCTAGACGTATATAGGAATTTCCTAGTTTCATTAGGGGGGGTCCCTTAGATCCCAAGAAGATTAACTGATTTTGCCTATTCATTGGGCATGGATATGGCGTATTTTTAGCTGTTGTACGATTTGGAACGTTGAACCAGGGATTACTACCACTCTAAAACTCAAACAGCGTTCGTTCGATTGGGATCAGCAAGATTAGCAATCGAGTTTCTAAGCTTTACTAAGCCTAAAACTAGCTTCTCGGTCTCGTATCTGCCTCTGGGTTTGCAAGCTGAATAGTAGCTCGAGGGGTCAGGCGTAAGCTAACTCAGCAACGACCGTCAAAGGCATTACTGTACCCCGAAGTTCGTAGCTGACATTTATTTCCACACAGATTGTGGCTGATGCCGTCTCCCCTTGTTCCCAGATCTCGCTGCAGCTGTGCCTCTTCTGGATATCCGAATCCCTACTGCGTCATGGGGGATGTTCGAAGGCTCTCGCTTATCCTGGATGGATTAGGGAGAGCCTCCTAAATTCATGCAGCCACATCTTGTTTTGAAATCCTTCCCCGACGGATCGATTTGCTATCGAGATAGGAGTAAGAATTAACCTTTAGATTTCTGAGAGCTTATGCAAGGGCCCTTGCTAAGCTAGTAGTAAAAATGATGATATCAAAACGCCCGCCGCTATGCAAACCTTACCTTTTACCTCTAGCTCCGCCCGAAATCAATCTTCGTCTAACCTTATGTTTCCGCCTGTTGAGCCTCTCCACAGAAAATCCCACCCAAATCCCTCGAGGAAAAAAATCACCATTCAGGAAGCAGAGGAGCTCCTCTCTGCTGCCTCCAGAAGTTTGCTCGTTGAATCCACCCAGATCCTAATAACCATCCCCAGCGCTCCAGGAGAGGTTGTGACAGTTCCCACGACATCTCGTTGAGGGGATCGCTACCCCAGATAACGACTTGTCCCACCTCGTCCCGATCGCTCCCTACTAAGCCCACCTCTGCGCAAAAACTCCTTGCCATCTCCGTGTTGACTGTCATTAACCGCTCTCGAATCGCGGGAGAAGCAATCATATCGATGCCGTAGTAGTGTGGCGTCTCTAGCTGCGTTTTGGTCGGCTTTAACGTTATCGGTAACGTCTCGCTCATGGCTCGCAGGACCACGAGATGTCGCTGGGGATCTGATATAACAGCTAAGTCTGAGCAGAGGGGTCTGAAAAGCTCGAGTAGCTCCGACTTGGCTTTATTGCGGTCGTATGGGACCATCACCATCCTGCGTCACTTGTCAATTTTCAACGGGTTCGTTGAATGGGAGTTTACCTACGGGGTCTGCATGCTGCTAGCCCTCCTTTGGGCGGGCACTAGGGGTGCTTGGCCCTCGATTGAAGGGATAATGCTGCTCATAGGTTGAAAAGAAGATCCCATTGCAGATCGAGAACTTCGGTACCCTGATGATTCAGGTGAGCTTTGTGCATTATGACTTAAGCCGGATGGATGTACCATGGAGAATGGTTGAGATTGCAAGACCGAGTGGTCGTAAGCTTGCATCGTAGGAGGCATTGAGGAAGAGGTGAGAGTTAGAGCTGCCATTGGAATCATTTCTGATCTCAAGGACGCTGGAGGGCTCCCAGCGCCAGATATCGAGGCCGCGGAGATCGAAGGAGAGACAGAGTATTGGCGCCCTTCAGTTGAAACAGATCCTACTGACATAGGGGCCGCGAGAAGGGCATTGGAAGAGTTGGACGAGCCGTAAATCTGCGTCCTCAATGCCTCGTTCTCTTTCCTCAGTTCCTCGTTCTGATACCTAAGCCGCTCGATCTCCTCCGACTGCTCGGAGCTCTGTTCTCTCTGTGCCTGCTCGAGATTCTTGATGTGTTCTTTCCTTCGGCGACCTGAAGCACTCGGTTAGTCCCTGTTGCCTGGACAAAGAGGTTGGAATTCATACGGAACTCTCGTTGAGCAAGTCGATTATACTGTTGTCACATGTGAGAACACAGTCCGAGAGGGGGGCAGTTAGAGAGAAACTGACCTCGCGCTTGCGCTCTTCTTTATCGCCTGCTGAATCCATATTACACCAGAGCGAATACTGTTTTGTATGCCGGGTGTATGTCTTCGTAACGGTCATATTGGCATGAGAGAAGAGATGTATATAAAATGAAGGTTGATAGAGACCATCGAGTGTCGAGGACCGAAGAGAATAAGACCGCGATATGGGATGTGATCCTTCAGGCAGGGGTCTCAGTAAGATCATATTCCCTGCCCCCTCCTTCACTTGCCCCGGCCTCGGCAGAACAAAACTATTACTCTTTGGGGAAATGACGGTTTTCGTTGATCTTAGCTCGGTTCTCCATCAGGCTTCAGCTTTAGGAGCCTCTAGGATGGAAGAGCCCCTGGGAGCTAAATGAGGCGAAACGGGATGGGGATGGGGATGGGGGATGGAATTGTCTCAACATCACTCCTCCCAATCCAATTCGAGGGAGAACGACGCCGACTTAAGGCACTGAGAGTGGCTGGTGCATCAACCTCATAGAAACCTGCATCATGATGTACCCATTTTGCACTTTTTTTCTCGCTAGGCCTTTTGAGGGACGCTCGGATTCCCTATACAAGTCTAGTGATGGCCGTCTCCCCGTGCAAAAAACTTCGAGATAGGCACGTAGGCGGTCTAGTATTGGAAAGCTTAAATACGAAACTTACGACCACGACAGGCAATGAGAGCATTAGCAGACTGCCGGGCGAAGTGATTTCCTGTCAGATTCTCTCCGCACGTGGGCAGAACTACAGTCGCGTGCGAGGCTATGGGACCCTAGCACAATAGCAAACGGCCTAGTAGACTCAGGCCTGGGGAGATGCAATAGAGACGAGATGTACAATGAACAAGAATGAATCGACCACTGCCCGCAACATGATGTTTGCAAGAGGGCAGGATAGGAAATCAATAGTGGGGGAAGGAGGGGAAAGGCGGTCAAGCCGAGCAAGAAGAGGTGACGATCCGTGAAAATACCGCCCACTGCAGGGACTCTGTTTTTCTCGAAGCATGTCTCGAAGATGTACGCAGGATAAGAATCTCAATACCGGGGGAGGGAACGACAGAACGTTGCTCGCATGACAAATTACCAGCGGTCGGAAACGGGCCACTCACGGAACATCTCTCGTCGCCAGTTCTGGTATATCTCTGATGGATCTTTGCCACATCCATCAGTAGCCGGACAACGATCATGACATGGTTGGAGGATACTCTCGGGAGGTGCTTCGATCAGAGAGTTGCGAGTGACAATGGCGCTGTCAGAGTCAGCCTCACCATGGTCGTTCCAGAAGACTGACTGTATGCAGACCCGTGCAGCGCGAGAGTCTGACCTGCGGCAAGATGGGTGTCCCAATGATCTACGAAAGACGGCGCCAGAGATCTGAGACCGGGATGAGGGGGGACCAGGGCATGGATGGTGTGCAACTCGGACAGGATAGATACTGTAGATACGAGGGGGCGTGATTGGCCGCAAAACCGACGTCTTGGACTTCGGCGTCGTGGGAGGGCAGAAGCTCGACTTGGGGTCCAAAACAGGGACGTCAACTTTGTTGGAATTGATCGTCTTCCTCTGGGGGCCGTGGCCGTGGTGATGGACCGGAAAGCCGGGGAATCTCCCACACTTTGGATTATCGAGCGTCGGAGGGTAGAAGTCGGTCTCTCCGGGTCAGACTTGAAGATGGGTTTGAAAGCTTCAACTGTTGCCTCTGTCATCATCGCCTCAGTCCGATGGATTTGGAAGACGGCGTAGCCAAGAAGTAGACGCTTCCCGGCGCCTAGCCGACCCCGTGCGTCTGGCTTTTATTAGATTCCCGCCGGCCCGGAACAAAATAGCCGGAATCGCTACTCATACTCACAGTCAGCTAGCTCCCTAGGTACTCACTCGTATGGACTGCCGGTCTTGCACATGACCCCGCCATCATCATCGCTCCTCATCACTGCCATGATCCTCTCGAACCATCTCATGCTATCCAGGCTAGGTGTATCGGTATCTTGTTATCTGCTTCCCTCACCCACCAGTGCGCCGACCGGGATCCGTCGTTCCCCATCCTATCCCACGGCTGAGAATTCCATCGTTCTAGCACATTTCCCGATGCAGCGCCGACGACAGATCTGATGCCAAGGTACGATCTCTCTCTTGCCTCTTCCGGAGGGACCGGTTATGGCCCCCGCGTACGATACCCGTTGATACTGTCTTGCTGCACGGCTGCATTTCCCCTCTGCGGCTCCCCTGTGCAGTTGTTACGTGGAGAGTTGGGAGCCATGTATGTGACGTATTGGTTGCCGCAACTGGTGCATACTGCACGATACCCGGTCTGAAGCCTCGGCTCGGATAGGCCCAGTTACGGGTATGGAGCTTGCCGCGGCGCTTCCGCCAGACGTGGTGGTTCCTGGGATCCCCGCTCGGAACACCCGATGCGGTTGCCTACTGTAGTGACTACTACAAACAGATCCGGAGTTGGCGATGCTGCAGCATTAGGCTGGACGGTACCCGGATTTCCTCTTGAGATTCCCCTTTGCGAAGCGTTGGAGGGAGCACGTGTCGTGCAAACTACGGAGGGAGGAGGACTCGCGTTTGGCATGTGAGGTGGGGGCGGAGGATTGCGCCCCTGTCGACGGGTACAGGCTTCACACTCCCCCTTTTCAATTTCACACGAGGGACGTTGGTTAATCACAAAGAGATTTTCAACTTCGTGTTCACGAGGGGGACAAGATCGAGAGCATGTGATAGTCTCTCGTAGACAGGGTCACCACTGAAACGTGGAGTTCGGTGCAGAATTTTTTGAATGGGCCTCATCGAAGTCTCCACTATCATTCATAATTCCAAGCCCTAAACATTGTGTCGCTTGTTTAGACTAGAAGAGCAGAATGAAATGGAGTGGGAGTTTCCCTCCGCAAAAGTAATGGAAGATCAACCCAGATCTCAATGAACAACATCCAAAAGTTCCAGGTCGAGAGAGATATGCCATTCGATCTAAACCGGAACCCAAAATCCCATGAAATCTAAACGCTAAGTGCATTCACGCTTTCCCTCCTCTCGTCAAAAACACCGGAATCTCATCCCACTCCCACCTGCTCAAGATCCTCCCAAACGGGAACCCCCTCTCGCCCAACTCCTCAAACACTGCTTTACACCACCTCACCTCCCTCTCCCTCCCCATCTTCGAAAACTCATACATGGCCACCCTCAGCGGGAAAAAGACGTTCTGCGGCCCGAGGGTTTGCATCTCTTCCGAGAGGAGGTACTCCATCGATTGAGCGATCAGGGTTGAGATGTTGTACGCGGTTTCCGACTGGTCTTTGGCGGATGGGGAGGGGTCCAGGAGAGAGATGTTGTTGTAAATTTGGAGGAGGGCGGACCAGTAGAAGAGGTGCATGCGTGCTATCTCGAAGGTTGCGAAATCCAGTGACGTTTGAAACATTGAATCCAACTCCCGAGGCGAGCTTTTGATGAAGACGGATGCGGGTTTGCGGGAAAAGAGGGCAATAGGGCTTTTTATCACAAGCTCTTGGTACCAGGTTTCTAATTGGGCGTGCAAGTCCCAGCTCTGTTGTAAGGACTGCATCCGCTCCAGAACGGACGTTTCAGGAAAAGGCGATTTGCTAATTCGTTCGCTGGCTTCTATGAGAGCCGGCATGCGTGCCATGATATCTAAAAGATAGTGGAAATCCGACTTGGGCGAAACCATCCATGGGACGCTCAACCAGTTTTGTTCGCCCAGATAGGTTGCTTTGCGGATTGCTAGAGCATGGATAATCTGTTGAAAGGCAAGGTTAGCATCGTTTTATCTCGATATCAAACCAGACAGATAGTTACTCCAGTAGGTCGAAATCCTAGAAACAGCTGATGACTTGATTTCAGGATATGTAATTCCGGACCTCGCAGCTGGAAGAGCCTCGAGACGCCTTCGACGTGGCTTATCCAGCCATACGTATTTTCTCCCGAAGCTTCGAGGACCTAAACCAAACGCAACACAGTATCGTATCAGCAAGTTGGAACCCTTAGTTTCTATTTTTTACTAAGTTAGGTCTAGCAGGAAGAGTGTAGCAAACCTCGAAAATGGAAAGTGTCATACAGCTCGCTAACGTCTGCTCTTCGAATACCGACTCTCCATTCGCAAGAATGTTTTGGATTCCTTCGAGTGCCTTGCCATAGTTAGACAATCCCTGACGACGGAGTGCTTTATCGCTGCGTTGACGGCCGAGACGGACCATGCTCAATGCTGAGATTGCTAGGTCGAGAGAAGGGGTTGTCCCATGGAGAAGAGGGAGAGATTGGAGCCATGATACGGGGATTGCGGCTGCGTCTAACTCCCTCGGACTCTCTCTTGGGACGTAGTTATCCACGAAATACAAAAATAGCTCCGAGAGGTTCGCTGGGGTTTTCAATACTGGATTATGCACTTCGATGCGCCTAGCCACTCTTGGACCCGTCCTTATACTCTCATTTTTGGACGTCGATGGGATAGGGACTTCGTAAATAATAGACGAGGGCTCCGTGATGGGAGCTAGAGGCTGGGTTCTCGCGAGGAGGGAGTCATGGTCCAGCGCGCTCAGGTTCTTGAAGTGTCGATCGCGCTGGTATCCAGTGCATGCTCGATTCCCCCTATTGCATTGCCCGCAAGATGGGGACCCTTGGTCGCACTAAATCTCCCTTTTAGCCAGGATCGAAACATATCTAGTCTATGGGCATGCATGCCTTTATCTTCCGCTTCCGGCAAGTATTGCAGCCGCGAGACTTCCCTGGGACGCCGACCATGCTCGAACACTAGAATCGCTTTTTTCTTTTTGCTATGCTATGATGGTTGTCACTTTTTTCTACCTCTTGGTATGGGCGAAATTATCAGGATGGAAAGGGTATGGGAATAGTGTTTAGGCGGCGAGCGGAAGATGGGCTCTAGGGATTCGGTGCCAAGAGCTGGGGTTCCGGAGTTCCCGATGGCGTTTCCACTTAACATTTGGAAATGCAGATGAGAACCTTATTGTGCTTACTAAACCTAAAAAAATGGCAATTCTATTCGTATTCATTGGAGAACAACGTCCTGTCACTTGAGACTTCTTTCTATTCGTCCATTTCCAGATTTGTGGAAGCGATGAATACTTCTCATAAGCATCCAAGGTCTTTAGAATTCTTACTTCGTTCCCTTTCATTCCGTTTTCTTGTGAAAAGCGGTCAAAGTTCGCTTTGGCTGTTTGCATCGTTTTGACTTTCCTCTAGCGATAACTTTGTGTCATGGGCCTGTAGTCTGGTTGAGTGTCAACTAAGCAATGTTTGGTGACATTAATAGCCGGCAACTAAAGGGGAATCCATCACTGGCTCTCAACCATGAGTTTCATCGCAACGCAGCTAAAGCTAAATCCATTGTTGGTCTAAGTTTTGAAATATAATAGAGCTATTAGTCCTCGAAGAAGCTATATGACGTGGACTAGGCATGTCACTTACATTGTTCCTGTCTCAGAGCTTTTGTCTTCATTACCGATGCACTACAAGTCAAGCTGCAGAAGCCTTCAAACGCAAATTGATTAAGAATAGGGCAGAAGGTTATGGTGATAGTTTTTCTTGAGCCGGTGAGAGCTCATGGGGGTCCTGGAAGGCATTCATACCTCTTATGAAGTTGAAATCGAGGTAAGCTTTAGTAAATCTCTCTACAGGCGGCTCTGTAACATCCGAAAGAAATCGGGATGAGGCCAATTTTCCTAGAGTGAAGAGGTAAGCGAGAATCCAAAGACTTGTTCAGCTCTCTATATGTTTCTAGAAGCCAGAATATAACTACTCCTTGACGTTGATGTTTATTGAGCAGAGAATTATTTCTTGGTTTGGCCTTCTGCCCGAAGGCTTGACCCTCATATCCGACGAAGACAGCGAAAAGAGAGACCATGCAGCTCAAAGGAGCTCTAGGGCCCAAGAAAAGGGTGGGGGGAGGTTCGAAATGCCGATGGTCGGCCTAGATTCGGATATCTCTCGACATGTTCCTGGTACCCGAGAGGATTCCCGAGATCCAGCCCGAGTTCTTTTTACACCCGAGCCGCATCCTTAGCCTACAGACCTCCCTCACACAACCCCTAATGTCGGACTACTGTAGAATACAGCCCTGTGAATTCACTCCATGCCTTGCTTTCGCAATCTATAACTATCCTCCCTCTCCACAGCCCACGCCTTTATAACCGCCAATACCATACACCACGCCATCAACGCCGCCGTGAACCCCATAGTAACAGTAGCAACAAACATCGCATTGAGCCCATTTGCAATCATCGCATCAACCGTATCTCTATTCTGTATTTGAACATCAGTTTCAGAATTCTAAAATACTACTCTTAACCACTTACACTAGCCATAAGCATAAATCCACCAGACATCAAGCAGAAAGAAGTGACGAGCTCAAACGGTGGGCGTGAGGGCGAAGGGGATGCGGGCGGGGAGATATAGAGGAGGAGATAAGTTACGCATCTCGCAGTTGCAGCACCTGTAAGAAGGTAGCCGAACTGGTTTTCGTTAACTGCTGTGACTTCAAAAGGGTAAAAGGAGGAATACCCATTTATGCATCATTGTCGATTCTATCGAGTTCTGATGATGACCTCCTAAAATAGTCCCCAAGAAAAAAATAAGCATGGCCGGCAACGGATTAACCGAGTAACCAGGCCTCAAATTAGTTTTTGTTTCCTCTCCAAATCCCGTTTTCAACTGGCCTCCAACTATCCCTTTGAGCCTTTTCGTTTCAAGCATCATCCCACACTAGAATAGGTTAGCACAAGAGACTCGATTGAAAGGGGGACGAGTCACGCACCGAGCCCCCTCCCATGAAAAGTAAAGATATAGCAACATGTTCAAAGTCCTGCGGAGCCCATGCTCCACCCCACGCAGAGAGATGCTCAAGAAACACATTCGTAACTCCATATATAAAGATGAGAAAACTCTCAACTCCCTCCATCGTTATTGAGGTGCGCCAACGTGGTTTATCGTAGACTTGGAAATTCCAAGCCCATCCCAAACTTGCAAAACAGCCCATCCAGCGTGAAAGCGTGACGATGCCGTAAATGAAAAATATTCCACCCTTAATAAAGTGCGCGATGCCATTGAAGATGTGATTTCCGCGCTGTATAGCATGCGTTATTATTCGAGGTCTGAAGTCAAAGATGGTGATGAGATAAACTTACAAATATCCCAGCCATGGTAACGATTCCCGTGCAGATAGCCACAAAACAGAGGACCACTAAAACTACATTGGAGATTGTGAAGACGATTCCTAGAATCGGGTCGAGACGAGTTGAGCCAACAATATCCACCCATCTCCGTGCCTTGGAAACTTGCTGGCCGCCTCGTCGATCAGTCGATGTGTGCTGGTGCGGAAGGGCCACATCGTATAGTGTTTCCGTATCCGTTCCATTCGAACTCGTCCCATCCCCACCAGAAGAAGTCGACAGTCTTAATAGAGTAGGACCAGCTCCCAGCTCATGGTCCAGACCCTCATCCTCAACCCCATGCCCACTTTCCGAAAATGGGAACAACGGCGCTAATTGCTCATTATCGGGGCTTGAATGTAGAAACGCTTTCCTCGCCCTTGATTTCGACCAACTTCTCAAGACCCGCAGAAGAAATTGTCCAACAGCGAGAGATGTCAGTACCCACCCAAGGGAATGGTGTGAGCTACCCGGATATAGGTCTGGTGTTTGTGAATTATACGCAAGTCCAAAGACTATTCCGGTGGCATGCAATCCAAGAAATAGTAGCTGAGCAGGATACGCAAGGTTCGAATGAGCAAGGTCAAGCATCACATCTACGCCATCTTAAATCAACACCAGATATGCATAGGGAGGTGTACTGTGTAATGTGAGAGACTTACATATTGAAAATGCGCCTATCCAACTCAACAGCATGACCGCAATATGGCCATGCAGGAGATTTGCCGCTGTATATTCTCTGAAATAATTATCTGCAGTCATGGGAAGAGATGTGGCATTGCCCCCTTCATCATCACGAGTAACAAGACGCTTTGTTAAGACTGGAAGGATTCTGAGTGTGGTTACTGCTAAATGTGAACGAAATTGAGATTGCCACATTGTGAGAAGGCGTGATGACAATAAGACACTTCAACTAAGAAAAAAATTAATATATGAGATGAAAGGGACCAGAAACATGCAAATGACACATCATCTTCATGTTATATATTTCCCCGACCAGAAAGCAAAGGAGGCTTGTCATACTCCACCACTCGCATGCGCGTACCGGCGCTTGACCTCTCCGGAAGTGCGGTTGGTTGCGTAGCATTTGTAAGTCGCATCATACAACTCTAAACAGAATGGCTATGACCACTAGGACTTGTTTATTAACTGTTGCCTGGAGAAAAATAAGTCGAGGGATGCTTCACTAAATTTAAAGTACAGATGCGGAAATACGCTAGGCCAAGAAGAGATATATGCTGCGAGGTCGACTGGTCTCCACATCCGCTGTCATTCTTGATTACTTCCTATTTTCCCCGCGCCAATCACACAGACTAAGATCCTGTTCCGCTGAAGAGGGCAGACATGGGATGTTGTTCCCGAAAGCCAAACATTATGTTATTATTTTGAAAGTCCACGAAACCGCCGTTGAAGGCCCAAGCAAGACCCCATAACTCCTCTATAGCCCCCATAGTTTTCTAAGCGTTGAAGCCGAGGTTCTCTAGCTAGAGCGTCTTTGTACTCATCTCACAAGTATGTGCAAGAAGAAATGTACGTACTTCGGAACATGATCTTCGGCCCATATTTATGCTTCCTGCGCCCAACGTTTCTCACGAACGCACATCTCTTTCCCCGCAGCGGCTCTGCTGCCGTCGCTCTCTTCGCGCCATGCCCAATATTCCCCCAGACGAACTTCGGCATACGAAGCATAATCGAAATCGATTTGGGAGATTGTAGCTTGAATCAGTGCCCAGATGCCCCAGTAGAAACCAGGAATACCTCGATAGATATCAACTTCGGCAAATAGACGTCTGACTTCCTCCTCATCGGGGTGTGACTTTTCCCCAAGATGGCCGAAATAGCTTCGTACATATTCACGGATGAAGTCCATTCGTTGGGATTTGGTCGGGAGCAAGTGATGTTCGCAATCGAATCCGCCCCATTCTGCAAAGTGATTCGCGATATCAAACGCTGCAGGTGATGGTGTGCCATACTCGTAATCGATGAAGCTGACCGTCTCTGTCTCCGAGTCTGAGGTTGTAGATCGTGGTTGTATAATTACATTACCACTTAGAAGGTCGCAATGGGCAAAAACAAGCTTGGAAAAGTTAGCAATGTGGCAACTTGTCTCGCTGGAATTATTTAAATCATGTAATTCAAGATTGGTGCTTCTGGCAAGAATTTCTATGTTCACTTACGCCGTTTTTGCCTAGTCCTGGTCGGTCACTGAATTCTGCAATAAGTCGAACCAGCTCCTTTTGCAATTCTGCTTGTCGTTGCGCTTGCGCCTTTGACGCAACGGGAAGTGCATAAATCCACTTTTGCATCACAGTCCACACATTTGGAGCCGGTTTTCCCTTAGCAACATTGTCAATTGCGTCTTGTAAAGCAGGATCTCTTTTGCTTGGTGTTTGCGCCGAAATTCCAAACTGCTCGCTGCTATCAGCTTCTACAGGCAGCGGCTGTCGAGTTGCCGGTAGGCAGGGAACGACAGCATGCCATTGTGCCAACCGTCTTGCCACAGCACGCCAAATCTCTTTCCTTCTTAGATCGGCCGGAGAGGTAACAGCCCCACGAATAAAGCGATAGAGCATCCCATTGTGGAATCTTGCAAGCAACTCAGGGGCTAAATTGTATTTGGAAAGTAGTTCGTGGTTCTGAGTCTCACGCTCACGATCAATTAGGACATCCGTGCCTTTTCCATAAGCTCTCAAAAGTATAGCCTCCTTGTCAACCTCTTCAGGTGATAGTCCAGCTTTCTTATTCACAACCTTCAGCAGCGTATTTGTGATCCCATCTGTAAAACGAACGAACTCGATATTCCCATTCTCCCATTCAGGGCGCAGTGTGAGGACCAATCGGAGAGCCGAGGTTTGTGATTCGGCTTGGTTGTAGGTCAAGGGAATAAACCGAATCTTGCGTTTCTCGTCTTTAGGGCCAGGTGAAGGTCCAACTGTTGCGGTCGACATGTTGTGGTAGGAAGTGTCGGTGAAGGCAGACGATTCTAGATGGCATAAGCAAATGGTTGGCGCAAGTGATGAAGAAGGCCTACTGTATCTATAACTCGATTGTCAAGATGTGCTCGAGTGCTCTATAAGTTCCTTGCGCCCTGCTTTAATCAAAATGTTGCGTTGTTGTGATAGTGAGAGGCGCTCTAGAATATTTGAAAAGTTCTACTCAGGAGTGGAGGGCTTGAATTCGATGTACAAAGAAAGGTGGATGCTGGAGGGTCAAGATAGCAGTAAAACTTAGGGCTGTTCGGATTATGGTTGTTTAATACTAAATTAGCAGATGTTCAAATCTTCAGCATATTAACCAACTGTTCTTCATTTGACAGCGTTGAGATGGCACGCGACAACTTGCAAAGGGTCTAACGCCACATGTGGCGCAGTTCTTTCTACTGTCGGGGATTTCCTTCGGAGATGTTGAAAGCTCTCGGATCGTCCAAACTACTTGTTTCTGCTTAGATTATATATTGTATACTTGCTCCTGTTGAAGCCCGTGGCTAAAGTTTGATGATGCATAGCAAGTCGTACACGGAGATAGGGTCACACGTCAACCAATCAATCAAGTGAAAATTGCTGCAGATCTCCCTTATCATCACTTCCATCTCCTTCCTCCCTGCTTCCTTTTATCTCGAACTCTCCTGTTTAACATATCTTCAAGCAAACACCAATCATAAAGCGATCTCATTTGGCCGTCGAGTTGACTAGAGCCCAGATGATTGCCTCAAGGCACGGATCTCTATAGTGTACACTACAGAGTACGTACTTCATACAAACAACTCAAGTCAAGAGTTGACCTGATAGACTTCATTGGATGGGCTAGAACGTTTGTCACTGCGCAAACCCCTCGGAAATGTCAAGTCCTTATCAATTGCGACGCTGCCCAATATGTCTTAGCTACGGAGGTAAAGTTATCGTACTACCAAGCAAACTCGGATGGTGATGAATTGTGAGTTTTGCCTCCCTTATGGAGCTCCATAATTGTTTAACGTAGCGTCTTAGGTCTATCTCAAAAATCGGGACGCCGCTAGGCTTAGATCACCGTCTTAAGAAGGACTATGCTTGGGGAAATCGCGGATCCGCATCGTAAAGCTGGGCCGAATGGATCATAATTGGGGTATTGCAGAGATACATGGTTACTGGTTCTGAGAGGTGGGAGCTGGGAGCTGGTAGTACTATATACCAGGTCTTAAAAAGAGGAGCATTTGATAATCGGGATCCAGCCAAACAGGAGTAGCGTACTAATCACGCATTACCGTGTATGCACAACCTATATGCCCGTCTTATCACAAATGAGGTCTTTAATTATAAACGTGTGAAAGGTATATACTATGAGCGATGAAAATTATCGTAGAACAGGTCACTCACTTCTTTTGTAAACTGCGGGGATGCTGATATTCACGGGGGTTAGAGGAGTGAATGGTAGTGACCGGGGAAATGGGGTGGGGGGAATTGGTGGTACACTAGCCCCGATTGGGGCCGCCTAAGCTTAGGGATATGGAGGAGGGTTGATTTTTATATATAAATTGATATTTTGGTCTTATTGAGAGATACAACTCTAATTCAATTATACGAGATAATACCCTGTAGGAAGGGGTGGTGCTATATATAGCGGTTGGAGTAACAAAATTGTTTACGTGTAAGAATTCCTTTTAGTTGTTAATAGCACAATAAGATTAAGACTTAATTCTTTGAGATATACTTAATATAGAAAGAAATACACAGCTCTGGACTAACTCCAGGTTGTTGAGATACATTTATTCCCCCCAATTTATAGTTGTACTTTCGTACGTGACTGACGGTAGAGAGAGAGCATTATCTTTCATTATGTATCGCAACTACAGGGAGATTCACGCAGGCAGTGATCATGTTCGAGCTCACAGGAGAAGTGGATTACCGGGTCTTGGCGCGGACACTCGACACTCTCCTTTAACGTCTGTCCAACAAACCGACTTATTCCCAAGATTCTACATAGGATTGTTCGCCATAGTTGGCGCCGCAGCCATCCTCGCTGGCATTTTAAGAATGGCGGTCTCGTAAGCGAAGACTGATTCCAAACAACGCCAAAAACATGCGGAGTAGGAAAAGCTCTATAGGATCAACACAAGATAAAAAAGAAATATTGCAAAAAGACATACAACAACAGGTATTCGCTGGTGGTCACCCACCCAACTACTAATCTGTCGATTTCGAGCTTGAGTTTAGGAGAGCAGACGGGATCCTCTATTGTCTCGAATCTATGGCCGTATGTGAGGGCACAGCGCGTTATTTTTCCATATGTATCGCAACCCGACACGGAGATTTCAGGCAGCTAGTGATCATGTTCGAGCTCACAGGAGAAGCGGATTACACATTATCATTAATGATAGCGATGTAATAGCCAAGTGGATGGTTGATACCCTAAGCACTGGAATCTACGATCTCGCATAAACTGTCATCAGCTACTCATGGCTAGATAGTGAGAATGCTCCGAGCATACTCGGTCAGAGGCGAAGACTATCTCGTGGAACAAGTTATCCTGCCTATCCTATCCAAACCAGAAAGAAATCACGGCCGACATTGGCCCTGAGTACCAAGGCCCAAGGCCGCTAATATCCTATAAGGGTCTTGCAGCTGAAAGCCCGTAGCCTTGCAGATGCCAGGTCAGCCTTGATAGATGAAAACGGGATACCCTCCGGGTTCCTTGTTCAAGGAGTATTGAATTTCGCTACTCGGAGGAGAGGAGTTTGAAGAATGACGAGCCGGTGGATTTGCTGAATGGGGTCATCTCCACGTTTGCGGATCACACGCCTTGGCGATTTGCATGACGGTTCTGATGGAGACCGCGGTAGGGATTTCTTGGGGAATTTGGGTTGAGATACTTAATTGTGGCTGCAGAGGGAAGTGGGAAGCCAGTCGGAGCCATTACTAAGAAGTGTTGGGTGTTGTATGTGGAAGGATTGCCGAATTGGTATGTATTCGAAATTTCGGGAGCGGATTCTCCGTATATCTTACAATTTGAAGCAATATACTGAGATTATTGTTCATATTGGATGGCCCGGACAGGAATTCATGCGGAAGTGAAGGCCTGAGGGCTGGTCGATGGCCCTGTGGTTGGCTAGGTACAGTCCGGAGGTGGAGCACGCCGTATTCTTATGTCGTCGGCGAATCACTGAACGCAGGCCGATGAAAGAGGGCTGCCTACGTCCGTATTATCATCGACGGCGGGGTACTCTGTTCTCCGTTCACCAGGGTTCTGGTTTCCCAAAAAGGAACGGGATACAGTGAATGGTTGAAAAGTTGGAGGTTTTGTTGCACATCGCAATTCGTCTTCTGCCCTAAAACGGAAGACGACGCCGACAGTAGAACAGTCAAAGGAATGATGGATGTTTGTTTTGTTGCACATGCTAGAGGTTCTAGAAGCTCACGAGGGTCGGATAAGATCTCACATCGCCTCCTTCCCGTGATTCCGAGACATGCCAATGCACAACGAGTTCTACTTTTCAAGTAAGTGCTATAGTTGTGACTTGGGAAACGATAGCTAGAGAGAATCATCCCAACTTATATGGAGGTGGTTTCTTAGTGATTGCCCTTACTGTTCCATGTCCGTGCTACTGTGAGCTTGGAATAGAGATGACCTCCTGAAACGAGACGAGAAAACGTGACATGAAGCCGAGGAAGATATCTGTCGAAACTGTCCAACATACCAAAGGAAAAGGGTGGTCGACTGTTGACTCCTAGAGATCTCATGACCCAATTGCTCTCCCTCGCCCCCAGGTACAAAAGTACCGTTGGTGGCAGCTTCACAGTCACGTGATAGAGAGAAGCCAAGGAAGGCACCGCAAGTCTATCTTTGAGGCGGTTACTAAGTATTTTGTGAAACGGTTCGTTTCGAGGTCGAATGAAGTTCCTCGGTAAATGAAATGATTTCCCGGGATAATGGTGGTTGTCCGATGGTTTTCTGTCATCACGGGAAGAGCTGGACAGCTAGATGAGTTAAGAGCTCGAGATGGAAAACTTGTAGGAGTATATGGAAAGCAATGCTGCACAAAAGAACAAGAGACTCATCCTGAACCTATCCCAATCCCACCTCCTCCCTCAAAGGCTCCTTCCTTCCTCTCCAAAAGACACTCGTCTCGTTGTCTTCACACCGCATCACCACGAAAGGGTCACGTGCCGACTGCGATGTAACCATCTCGTTTTCGACGCGGTTTCATCTGCCTTTATGAGGCTTTTGATCTCGATCCTGGGTCCCTCGAAAGGCCTCGCTCTCTTCGATCCCGCCCTCTCTCGTTTTCATCCGAACTCTCCGAATGACGGCATGCTGCAGCACGACGTGGGGACAGATGTGTGAACAGAACACAATGAGTCAGAGAGATGAAACAGACGCTTCTGAAACTTCTGCCGGTCGAGGTCCAATAGATCCTCGATGACTCCCCGCGAAGCTTTCTTCGCATCTTTGGGTTGTCTCTCCATATGCGGCGCGTCGAAGTCCCGGACCAGGTTGATGTCGTGTCTCGAGGAGCCAACCGGAGGCGCGAAGAAGGTCGTCCGCTCGACACGCTTTTGGGGCCATCTTTTAACCGCCAGACGTGGTGAGAATCTTGCCCGGAAACACCTGTTCGAACTCTCTCGACGGCGCTTCCAGGTCGGCTGTGCCAAGTGAGAGGCGCCAATCCGCGAGGGGCATTGTCGACGTCGACGAGAGCAGCGATCCTGCAAATATCCCCCAGATACGCCGGGTGTCCCCAAATATCCCCAAGTCTGATGCTCCGAATAGCGTCGCTGGGGAAGGGTTCATGCAGCAGCCGCCGGCGTCTAAAAATAATGCATTCTCTCCTCCTCTCGCCCTCTGGCCCTCTCGCGCGACCCCACGAGTTGTTTGTGTAAGGTAACGCGGGCGGCTCGTGAAGCCTTGACGCGACGGTCGCCGCGGTAGCACTGGCAAACACTGCTACCGCGCAGAGATGTCGACAGCCGACGTGTTGACGCTCTGCACCTTTTTCCCCGGGCTAGAGACGCATCTTAATATCCACCTTTGGAGATCGCATGCTTCTAATTATGACTCAGAGACGCTGCAGACCGTTCCATGCCCGATCGAGCTGGAAAGATGTCGAGCGCCTGCTGAGGGACGAACCATTCGACCTTTGGGCCTCGACCAAGAAACACTTCCACCACTTTTCCTTCCGAATAGGCTCACTCTCCATGTTTCATCTCATTTTATATCTCCGCAACCCATGATGTCCCGAGAGTATTGGGCTGTGCATGTCGTGGTGGTGGCAGAAGGATAAGTATCCTCTCGTGCCGCGGATCTGTTGGTTTTCGTTTCTTCATACGTTTTCTATATTCATGCTCCTCCTGTCCCATTATTAGACCGACAAAAAGTAGACGAGCTGAGCTCTTCACGAATCTCTTTGCTTGCTTCGTCCCTTTGCATTGGAGCTGGCTCCTACTCATAATCTCTACTGTCTAATTGACACCACCAACAACATCCTTCCACCCTGTATTGTACATCTGCGTAAGCTGGCTCAGCCCAACCTATCGTCGTGATGGCTAACATCATCCACAGTCTGGTAGCACAAAATGTCGTTTGATTATTCGTTCTCTTTTGGGTCATCAACCCCACCACAGTTCTCATTCGAAGAGGCTCTGAATGAGGCTTCTTTTACAATGGGTCATAGTCGATCCAGTTCACAAGTATCAATGTATTCGCAAGCGTCTTCGCCTGAGTCCATCCAAACACAAGTCACCACCCCAGCCCGTTCTCCCACTCGGCAACTTGGGCCACTACTCCTTCCCAAGATCCGTCCACAAGATCAAGAGATTGAATCACCCCCTAAGAGACTCAAGAAGTCTTCGGTCAACAACAAGTCTTCCACCTTCAGACCATCGCATCAAAGAAGTTATACCAACCCGGAGACCGTCTCGTTCACCCCTGAACAGACTCCCTTTCCATCACACACTCGCTCTATGTCAACATTGTGCTCGCCAATCACATTCGCACCACAACCTGAACGACGAGCCTCCAGTGCGGACTTGGACGGCAGTACACTTGGAAAATATGGCTTTCCTACCTACCGCCAAATGCCAAGCTATATCCCTTCGGAACTTGATTCACAGACCGAAATCTTCATGCCCCAACCATTCTATCAAATGCCCCAACGTACTCCGTCACCACTTAGGAACCCCATCCTCTTGGATGACATGTCTATGAGTCCAGGGGATACTCTCAACACCACAACTCTTCTTTCATACCTCACCTCTCCCAACCCAGCTCCGGCTCTGGTCCGCCAACTCACTACCCACATCCGTGACACGCACACCAAACACTTCTGGTGGGATATTCGCCAACTCCGTCCATGGACCTCCTTCACCCCCTCCATCACCTCCATCCCTGGACTACATGCTCTGCTTAGCATCTCCCTCCCAACCCAAGCTCTTCCTATCCCAGCCCGAACCTCCCTCCAACCGGAAACCGAGTCCCAACTAGCATCAATCTACAACCAATTCTATGCCACCAAGCTCAACTCCGCACTCTCCCTCTCCCTCGGCCCCCGCCACCTCGTGATGCGCCAAGGTAAAGGACCCAACGAACCCCACTTCATCTCCAACTACACAGACGACAACTCCCAACTCATCTACGGCCAGAAACTCGGCCGAGTCGTCGGGCTCGTCAAATCGTTCGATCGCTGGAACACGGGGATGCGCGTCGAGGGCAACCATCGCAAGGTTGAGTATCTCCGAGGGTTAGCGCACCTGCACCACTGCATGCGAGAGAACAACACGCGCTACGGCTTCATCATCACCGAGATCGAACTCGTGCTCGTCCGCAACAGCGTCGAGCCCACGCCGCAATTCGGCTTCCTGGAGCTCTGCACCATCAAGCTGTCGGCGCACGACACCGAGACGAGCACGTTCAGCGAGGTGGAGAATTGCTTCCTGGTCGAGGGCGAGGAGGGCGAGTTCGGCGAGGTGAAGAAGGAGCTCAAGATGACGGCGTTGTTGGGCCTGTGGTATTTGCATATGCTGGCGAGGGACGATGTGTTGCCGGGACAGGCGGGGTGGAAGTGCGAGATTGGGGCGCCGGCCGAGGGGACGAGGCGGAAGTGCGGGGTAAAGGAGACGTGGATTCCGGAGCCGCAGCTGGTGGAGAGGAGGGAGGCGAAGAGGGTCAGGGGGTGGGTTTGGCCGGAGGAGGCGGTGGGGAGGAAGGAGTTGGGGAGGAGGGGGGTGAGGTATGGGTGTTAGTGAGGTGAGATGGAGTGTTTTAGATAGATGAAAAGGGCTGCTGGTCGGTCCGTGATTGAAAATGAGGAATGAAGGATGAGGGATGAGGGACGATTAATAGTTGTATGGGTATATGCTGTGCTCTTAGTAATCAAGTGATATTTATCCAAATAAAAGCAATAAGACATTACCAAAGAGAGAAGGTCCCATAGCGGTAGATTCGCGTGTTTGAGCACCACCTCTCCGTCTTAGCTTCATCAAGAAACCTACCCACTCAGAGGAATCATTCAACTTTGGCTCTACTACACAAGCCAGATATCCATTCCTCCCGTCAACTCCGCGAGTCCCCCACTTCCCCCTCCACCTAAGCTAGAGCTAGAGCTCAAATTCCGCACCCGTCCGTCCCCACATCCGAAAACCACGTTCATAGCTAAATTCACTGCTGATCACAGATAGATAGACCTCTTAAGAGGCCGAGGGACGCATGACCATATACTCAGTCAGTTATAGAAGACAAGTACCTACACCCTCTTTTTCTCATAGAGCGAATACCTTACAATTTCCTATATTTCCTCTTTCTTTTCCGTAAATTTAGATTTGGGCTTTGAACTGAAATATATGCATGTATGATACAGGGGCGTCTGAGGGCCAAGTCACCACTCGCCTCGACAGTGTATAGCAGGATATCCAGGAAGGGGGTGAACCCTCGGGATTTATCACTCAAGGGTATTAATAAAGAGCTTCCACACACAAAACAATATATTTCAACTTCAACCTATAATTGTTATAAGAGAAACGAACTCGTATCTAAACCTATTTACGAAAAAAGGCACTAAACTGCACCTTGCCAATTATAGTAACTCACTTTCACTTCTCCATCATGTTTTCCCACATCTCGTAGCCTACACTCTAATCATTATGTTTGTCTTTCCACCAAGCTCAATACCTATACTTCCCCTCTTCGGAATCCCCTGCTGCTCCTGCACATATATCTGCAGTAAGTTACCAGCACCACAAAACTCCTTGTTATTCCCTACACAAAGCATATTACAACTACCACTTGGTGCTGAGACTGCTGAGCCGGGGAGCGAGGCCGCGCAGTAGCATTCTTGGCCTGTCGATTTATTAGCTTTATTCTTTTTTTTTGGGGATCCTAAATGGGAAAAAACAACTGGGACGAGAGATCGACATACCATACTCTAACCCTGCAACAGCCAACCCGTTCTCATTACAGAATCCCACACAACTCTCCACTGTCATCCCGGTGCCACTCACATAACTCGCCTGTGGTAATAACCTCACTCCATTTAATTCATCAAAACACCCCACGTATGCATACCCTTGAACTTCCAGCGGGGTGATAGGATACACGTATGCCGTATTATTAAAAATATTCAACCTCGATGATCCGCCGCAGGCTTCCGATGCTTCCCCTGTGCACGCCATATCACATCCCGACTGTCCTCCCGTAGAGCCTTCGGCAATACTGTTGCTGCAGAAACATTGAGATGCATATTCTACACCTGACAGGGCGTAGTCGTTTGTTGTGCAGAAAGCCTGGCAGGATTCGATTGTCATGGATGTGCTGGAGCTATATGAGAGAGCAGGGAGAGCGCGTGCGGGTATCTCGTTAAAGCAACCGAGGTATTGCCATGCGCCAATTTGTCTTCCTGGCGTAAGAGTACCAGACCAGGGAAGGGCAGTAGCCGAGGAAGAGGTGGAAGAAGATGTGATTGTTATAGTAGTCATAGAAGTTTGAGATCCTGAAGTTATTGAAAGAGATGAAGTGCTTGAAGATGAGAAGGAAGTGGATTGTGTGGGTGGTGATGATGTTGATAGAGCGCTTGAGGACGTAGAGCTAGGAGTTTGAGGATGAGGTGAAGTGCCTGAAGAGGAGAAGGAAGTGGATTGCGTGGGTGGTGATGATGATGATGACAGAACGCTTGAAGGCGAGCTAGATAGAGAATTCGAGCTTGATACCGAAGTCTTTAGGCTCGATGATCCAAGTGACGTTTGAGAGACAGAAGATTGTCCACTTGATGTCAATTTGCTCAAACTAGATGAAGAACTGATGGTGAGAGAACGTGACGATAATGAGCTCAACACTTAGAAGATATTAGCAATCTAGTAAGCGCTAAAACAGTTAAAAAGACGTACCTGGGCTATTGCTGCTTGTGGACTTCGAACTGCTGACTGTTGAGGTCGAAACGACGGAGCTTGAGCTCAAACTTGGCACCACGGCTTTTACTTGATACAAATTTAGCCGATTAGGCCCGCCACAATACTCACTCGGATTTCCGGCACAAGTCATCGAGCATCCGTTTACATTTGGATCCGAGGAGCTCTGGTTGACAGAACCAAGTCCAATAACATTACCACAGTAGCATTCAGCACCGTACTCGACACCAAAATACGTATATCCTGAGCAAGCTATTCCACAGTTCTCGATAGTGTTGTCAGCAGCTGGAATAGGGTTGATAAGTTGGTTTAATGCACGGGTATTGGTAGCTTCGCTATAACAGCCCAGGTAGGTCCAGTTTGTGAGGCTGGCGACGGTGGTTGGTCCGGTTGTTGGAGTTGGAGACGAAGTTGTGCTCGAAGCTGTTCCTGTAATAAAGTTAGGAGGGGGTTGCTTAATTCTCTGGAGAAGACTTGATTACCTGTGCTGGTACTTTGCACTGTTGAAGTGCCATTCAGTAAGTACAAGTTCAACTTGTTGCCACCCCCGCAGTATTCCAAAGCATTTCCTGCACAGGGCATATTGCAGCCATTTATATTTGGATCCGAGCTCGTTTGATTGACGGCACCGGCTCCTAAAGTATTACCGCAGTAACACTATATCAATTAGTTCTTGCTCTCATAAGAACTGTAATCATCTAAAGCTCACCTGGCTTGCATACTCCATCCCGAAATAATTAAAGCCCACACATGCCGCCTCACAGCTTTCGATCGTAAAGCCACCACTCGGCGGAGAAGGTGATTTCCCACCCAAGGCTCTAACGCCAGTTCCTTCACTATAACAGCCTTGGAAAACATAATTGCCAACCGATTTGATAGTTTGTGGCCCATAAAGTGATGGATCTGTCCCAGCCACATATTTTGTGGGATCGTAGAAAACGGAAACATAGCCAGACCCTCCACATCTGTCATTTGAATCACCAGGGCATGCAAAGTGGCAAAGTGTATCCGAGATATCTTGGTTTGCAAGGGGAGGTGGGCTGTTGCCGCACCAACATCTGCGGTTTTGTCAGTCTTGTGATGGAAAGACGGATTAGTGGAATATACTCATCACCGTTTTCGGTACCAACAAATCCGTATTTGGCTGCCCCATAACAAGCGTTCATGCAATTCGCGTTATCGTTTGTGGTGGTGCTTGGTGGAAGGGGTTGATTGGGAAATAATCGTCCAGTGGAAGTACCTTCTTTAAAGCAGCCTAGATAGCTGTATACTGTCTGGCCAGTGGAATTAGTCGGACCAACTTTGGTATCCACAACTGTCCCCGTAATCTGTACGACATGTACACCCCATGTGTCGTCATTTGTATTGAAAGTCCAAGTGGCATTTAACACAAGGTTTGGATTATCGTATTCCTCGGTATCTGCCACCATGAAAACAGTTCCATAGGCACATTGGTTCGAAGGAATCTGTTGTGTCTCTTGAAGCTCGGTCGGATCGGATATACGAAACACTCCAGTAGGTGGCTTTGATTTGTCAATTATAAGTGCAGAGCCGCCACTATTGCATATTCGAATCTGAAGAGAGGATGTACTGCCGGGCGCAACATTCCCAAAATCCATCAGAAGATCTGATGTAGGTAGCCATCCACCCTCGTTAGTACTAATAGAAAGACTGGCAAGCGGTGCAGTGGACGCAGAGCCTTCAAGAACGATATTAGCAGTACCTCCATCGGACCACACCTGCCAGTATGACTTATAAGACCCTGTTCCATTGATGGGATTGAAGGTTGACGATACGGAAATTGCAGTGTTTGGACTAATTTTGCTACCAACGGGGGGTAAGGATGCTGCTGTGAAACCTGTGATATGACCTTAGCATAAACGCCAGGCAGCTAGCACAATGCGATTTGAACATACCGTATCCAAGATCCCAAGGCCCGTTGTTGATGCGTGTGGAATTCGTGAAAACGGCATTGGCCAAATTATCAGTTGTGTATCCATATCCCAGAATTGTTAAACTTTCCAGGCCTTTGTTAGCAATAGTGATGATGGAAGACACCGTCTCAACGTTCTCGTTCTCGATGACCACAATTCCGCCGTAATCAACAGTGAGGGGCGTAACTGAGAGGAAAGGTGTGGTAGAAACTTCTGTGCCTGAGAGGCTGAGAGGGAAACTAGTCGCAAATCCAGCGACGGCATTTGTAGTTAATAGTGTCAGGGGTGTACTGACAACACCAGGAGCAACCTCTATCACCGGGGACCAATCAGCTCTGTTCCAAATCTGTATTAGACGCCTCGATGCAACTTACTTGGATAGGACCCGTTGGTATTGGAGATAGAGGCAGTCGTCAAGTCCCAAGTGACCGGGAACGAGAATTGCTGGCCTTTCGCCAGTGGCCCAGAGGGTAAACTAGAATTACTAGCAGTGAAATCCGCATCTGTAATTTCCAGTCCATTAACTTTGGTGATCGCAATGTTAGCCGTACAGTTAATGATCTGTGTTGCTTTCGTCCCAATTGCAACATTTCCAAAATTGACTGGCGAGGAACAGTTCAGGGGTAGGTTCACCGGCGACCCCATGCAGTAAACATTGCCATTGCTATCGCTTATGTAGACTCGCCCATCACCGAATGCGGGGCGCTGAAATTTATTCGCGCCTGGGATTTGGGGAAGGGGGGATACTAACCAAGATCCCTTCTGTAGGTACGGCGTGCCAAGCTCGAAGACCTACACCAGGATCAGTCATCCATAATATTGCCGTTCCTGGTTTATCGTCCAACGATGTAATGGTCGGGATACCAGTTCCAACACGAGCAGTTGACGACCCATTTGTTTGTCCAACCAGTGAGAATTGTGGAAGTCCGGCGTCTGTAAATCCCAGTTGATAGCAGTATGTGGGGTATCCAACAGGCGTCATGTAAATATAGCCTCCCTCCAACGGATAGGATCCACCTCCCCCAAAGACTCCTTCGTTAGTTGTGATTGTCTGCAGAATCCCATCAGTTCCACCAGGACCAAGCTTATACCCGCCAAGATTGTTGGCATTCATAATGTAGATCTTGCCGTTCTTTCCGGCTGTGACAGCCATCTTTTACAAGAGTCTCGAATCAGTATTGGTCTTTTTTTGAAGGGGGGGGGGGGGATTCCTGAGAATCCTTTATAGAGGAAGAACGTTTCTTGGTGAACTTGCAAGTACATTTCAAACCCTAGAGAAAGGAAAAACATAACTCGCGAGAAGTATAAACTTACTTTAGCAACCGCACCGCCGTGAAAAGTTGCAGGATCCAAAAGCATAAGACTTCCCGACCCAAAATCCTGGTCTCCAGCATCCATATTCGGATAGTCATACGGCTGGAAGTAATCTGCCAAGGTAAGTTTTCCAGTAGAGCTATCGACGGCCAGATTAATAGCGGCCTCCCCTAGTGTTTGACAACCACTAGATCCCGTGGCAGGAGTACCGAGGTTTTGATCGGCCTAAAATTATCAGCGACCTTAGGACTATTATCATAGTCATTTTCCGAGGGGACTTACATTACCATTTCCTGATACAACAAACAATCTTTGGCCGTCTGAAGCAATGCCCCCACCGGACATCCATATTCCTCCTTCGCCACCACCTCCATTGTTGTCAAGAATGTTGGATTGTTTAGCAAGGGGCCCACTTCCAACACTTTCCACGGCCCATTCTGTTACTATCTTGCGTTGGACAATGTCGACGCCAATAACAAGTCCGGTATAATTGAACAGGTCGCAGTGACCACCAAATCCACCATATACAACGTTGTTAATTTGAGTAAGGGACGGACGTTGCAAAATAATACCACCAACAAAGTATTTCAGAGGGGCGTTGTCAGCGAAAGATCCGTCAATCAGAACCGGAGGGCTGACATCGGCCAGGGTATTAATGTTGACCGAGTGGAAGTAGTATACTCCATTTTCCTTGCCTGTGTTGCCAGGTATACGAAAGTTGGGAATGTAAGTCTTCGAGAAAAAGTGCACTGTGTCATTAGAAGGATCAATTACAGGTGTACCGATAATGCCAATATAATTGACGATGTCTGTATCATATTAGCCATGCTTTGACATATTCGATGTCTTCCAAAGAAGCCGACCTACCACCACAGTTGAGGTCCGACTGTAAAAAAGGCGTGTGGACTTGACGAGCGTTTACCAGAGCCCCAGTCTTAGCGTCTAAGGTTCTGATCCAATTTTGACTAGATGCCAGGAACACAAGCTGATTGCTGCTTCCGGATGGGGTGTAAGTGAGCGGCTTGGCATAAAACTGAGAGGGGAGGTCTATTAGCCAACGTGTACAACGTGTAAAAGTAAGCCTTTCAAGACTCGAAAGGTGCTATATATTCTCTTACCTGCTCTTGGTAGTTGAATCCAACTTTCCACAAGAGACCAAAAGTCGTCGAGTCCACTACATTTGGATCCATATTGTGGTTAGGCCTGTAGGAGTGAGCTCTTTTCCATGATAATGAAACATTGTCTTACAAGTAACTAGACTGCTTGTCGTCCGCATCACGATACTCATCGTAGGAGGCAACGCTGACCACTCGACCCACAAGACATGCTGCCAAAAAGACAGCAGAGACCGAAAACCGCATAATGAGCGTGGCTCGTTGCAAACGAGGAACGAGAGTGGTGGTGAAGAAAACGAGTGGGATTCTGGCGGAAGCTCATGTGCAGATGACAGCCATATATGTCCAGCTCCAGGACAGGCACCGAGCCGCACTCGGGGAATCCAAAGCGGCTCGTTTCAAGGAGTATTCGGTATTCGAAGGGCATAAAAGAATATGCAGGCGTTTTCCGCTGTGGCTTCACTCTTGCACGCGGCTGGACCCGGTGGAAACGAAAACAGAACAAGTGACGACTTGAAGATAATGGCAAACGCCAACGCACACGTAGAGACCCCTATGGCCCAAGGACCGGAAAAGGCAACACTTTGTCAAGATACGAGGCTGAAGGCGATGCTGATCACGCCGCCTCGAGCAGTGACATGCGTTTGAAGTGGTGGCTGGTGAGTACAAAATTTCAATATGAGAGAGGGGAAGAAGGAAACCATCTTTTCCTTGTCAACAACCGATGGACACAACAGAAACTGCAGGACTGGCTGCTTCCAAAGATCGCGGGAAAATGGAAATCACGACCCAATCTGGAAAGAGGATGAAGGGGGAAAGAGCGGGAAAGAGCCAAGCGATTCGACCGAAGCAGAAGAGAAGGAACGCACGAAACAAGGGGCAATAGCCGAAACGGGCAAGCACGAGGGACTCGATAGTCTGAGATGATATACAAAAGGACATAAGAGGACGCAAAAGAACACAGAAGAAGGACTTGACAGGTGGGAATACAGAACTCGCATCGACTTGGACGCTCGAAGGCATATCTGCTGATTCAATCCAGATCCCGGCTGAACAATCAATTTATCGAGGTACCACGACCTCCCCCGTATATATTGATTGCATTGTACCACCATCTTCGTGTGACGTTGGAGAGGCGAAGATCTATTGGCAGCTTTCCGTAGAATCCGCTCGAGTAGATCGAGGATCCGTCAACGGCGAACTTGGACGATATGAGTCGAGGGAGTTTGCCTCACGGCAGGGAGATTGTCCATCTCCCTGAGTGCCGGAGGGTACGGCACGGCACGATTCTGTCTGTGTAACTGTGGCACATGCCTTCTCCCGTGCTACATAAAATGCGTTGGAACTGTAGTTTGCTAGCCAGCTCAGGGACAAACAAGATTTCACGGAGGGGACTTCTCCTGCCGCGCAACTTGGTCGATCCGTCGCTATAGTATATTGTTCCAAAGCCAGGAGAAAATGCAGATTGCGGAGTAATTACGTATCCATTCCATAAGGTTGAAAAACGGCACGGCAGCTAAAAAAGGAAAAGGAAAAAGAAAAAGGAAAAGAAAATAAAAGAACGAAAGAAGAAGACCCCCAGCCTCTCGGATGCATGCTTGCTCTCGGGAGCTAGGAATGTTCTGACTTGGGAAGGGGGGAGGTTCCGAAATGACAAGCCGCGGGGAGAGGCATTCGAGGCCGAACCAAGAGACTATTCGCAGTACAAATGAGACACGGCTGAGTATGCTGTCAAGTTGAGTCTTGTGAGGTCGAAAATAGACGGAAAATATCAGCTGCGTATTCACCTCATTTTCCTGCAAGTCAGCTAGGAGAAGCTACCGGTACCTTGCGCGAAGAGTCGATGCTGTTAGTCAACCGAGCAGTCAACCAAGGAGACAGCTCGAGTCTGAACCACAATGCTGGGTATTGTTCCTGCATGAATACGCTCTCGCGCTCTGCCGTGGTTGAAGATACCTAGAGACGGGCCGACGGCTGCAATCAAAGCCAATGTTGACAAGCTGCTGTGACTGCCCCTCCCTGGTGAGGAATCTCTCCGACGCAAGCTACTGCGGTTCGAACGGTGAACGATTGCCATGTCACATGATCCGGCCACATGTGCTTTCTCTCGCCAATCAATTCCCGTTCTGGTCTTCGTCTACGTACACACAACGTCCAAGTATGTCAACGTCAGTCGGCAAGCTCATGGGCATCATATGCTCACTTAGGAGAGGATAGATCGATGACGGGAAACTCAAAGCAAGGTATGGTATAGGTAGGTAGCAGCACTCACCCACAAATGTGATGAAGGTGCTTGTCCATCTTCCTACGAGTTCGGCTTCACCTCCATCATACTTGTCTACACTACTCGAGATATCTCTCCATTTGCTCTCTATCAACCCTCAAGCATCTCGCCCCTCCTCCTCCTCCCTGGATCCTTGTCTTCTCGCCACGAATGGGACCTCGTCTATCGCACTACCTAATTCTGGTATTACTTACTGCCTTCTTATTCTCGACCCCCCTTCCACGACACTTCCACGTGTGACGGCGAGGAGGTATGTGGTGGCTACCGGACAGCCTACTCGCATCAAAGTGACAGAAGACAAGACAGAGAGAGAAAATCAAGGAAAAACAACGAGGCGACAGCTGCAATCAAGGTTCTCGTAGATGGCATGGATGAAATGCGCAAAATCTAGATCTTGCTGCAAGACGCGTGAAGGCGTGGAGAGAGCACGAGGGAGCTTCCGCGGGATTTCATACCCTTAGTGTCAGGCTGACCAGCTATGGTATAGTTGTACTGTACACGTAGAGCGAGCCAGTCTTGCATCATATTGACGACGAACCATTCAGACAAACCATCTTCTCCAGTCTCCAAAACCAATCCGACCCTCATGAGGCGATGATACCTCAAGCGGTCAGCACTTTGTAGTACCGCGAGGCATTCTTGTGTGTTTTTCAAAAAAGGCTACTGTGGCAAAAAAGTTTCTCGACCTGCTTTCGTGTAATACAACTTTCCAAGACCGCTTGGGAAATTGGCACAGGGTCAGGGGAGCATTCCAGAAGACATGTGTTCCTGACTCGACGAGTCTCCAAGTACTAACCCATGCCTTATTGTCCCATGGAAAAGAACATCTGTAGCCTAGTGAAACTTTATAGTAGAAAGAGGACCCGCTAGAGCATAGACAACAGGTAAATTTCTTCAAGTGAAGCACACCTATCACGTGTGAGTGACGGCATCCTACGCTACATACCTAACGCTATTGTCCATTCTACCAAGGTCTGGGAAAAGCATACCACTTATAGGGCCTCCTCAACGGATCCACCGCAAGGAACAATTCGTGAAAGAGTCTTCATTCCCTGTAGATGTGATCTATGGTTTCTAAGGCTTTAGCGAGGCTACACAATTATCTAATACACTTCATCTGCCCAGGAGTCAAAATGGAACAGTACGTCCAGCACACTCAAGTAACTTCTATCCCCATTAACTCATCTCATGGCCCTCATGATGAAAGGATGCTTCAATGCCTCAGCTGGCGTAATTCTTTTCTCCGGATTAAGTGAGAGACATCGATCTAATAAATCAGTAAAGAGGGCCAGTTCTCGGGTCTCTGTTTCGGTAAGGCCTTTTGATGCAGATAGAAGTCGGGTCCGGAGATCTCGAGATGGCTTGGAAAAGGTAAGAGTCTTGACCGTATCCTGCAAATACCTTGTTAGCAAACGTCCCGTTAGTGCTGCCACATATAACGAAAGCAACTAAGCAGGTAAAAGATCGTACCTTTCCCGTCAATTTGTCTTGCTCAACACTCAGGAAATTAGCCATCTCATCGAAATGAATGTGAGCAAATTTTGCACGTCTCAGCATTTTGGTGGTAAACTTTCCTCTGCAATCCATAATCGAGCGGAGCATTTGATTATTAGTACGTCCTGTGAATAAGATCTTGCCAGTATACAACTCGTATAGGGTGCAGCCCACAGACCATACATCAATGGCAAAATCGTAGGGCATTCCGAGTATGATTTCAGGGGCTCGGTAAAATCGACTGACAAGATAAGGTGTAATTTCGTTTTCAGATGCGTCCGATGCTGAGCCTAAGTCACAGATTTTGAGCATGTTCCGTGTTTCATTGACCTGCCTATCGTTAGCATAGGCTACCATAGGTGATGGGAAATTTGGCTTACCAATATGTTATCTGGCTTTAAATCTGCATGCAAAATATTACACTTTCGCATCAAGCTTAAGCCAAGAAACATTTGCTGAGCATAGGCTCGAACGGCTCGGAGTTGGATTCCCACGTCACGGCCGAATTTCTTTAATACTTCCCGAAGGTTGATACTGAGATTTTCGAAGACCATACATAAATGGCCTTTATGTTCAAAGTGTCGCTCTAGACGAATCATGTGTTTCTTGTCATCCGAATCTGCTTCGTTGAGTTTCTGGAGGATTTCTATTTCCTTCATACCCGCTTTCCTCCTACAAGTTCGGTCAGTAGCAATTCTTCCGAGTTATTTGTAGGATGCTAGCTTACATAGTTTCATTGTTTCTGATGAGCTTAATAGCAACCAACTTCTTCGTAGTTACGTCTAGAGCTCGAACGACCCCTGAGAACATACCTTTGCCAAGATTCGCCTGAACGTGATATCTGCCATTGAGCAACTCGCCCAAGATTACTTTGTAATAACCTTCGATATCATCCCAGTTGTCGAGCATTCCGACATCCAGCTCTTTCGCTTTGGGAACGGCAATTGCCTCGGCTTCTTGACGAGCTGGTTCGGGTTTGGAAGCTTCCGTCGCAACTGCATCATCCTCTGCAAACATGTCATCGTCATCTTCGGCAAACATATCAAATTCATCCTTTGATTTCTTAGCTTTATCTGCAATAGGAACTGGCTCGGTAGGAAGTAGGATATCTTGTGTAGAGGTCGTTTTAGTTTCATCGTATGCTTCTGAGGGAACATCTTCATTGTGCCGCTGGTCATCTCGTTGCTTATCCTCTCTCATATCTATTGTAGGGTCATAATCAGCGGCGGATGGGCCATCGTCGCTGTCGCCCATGGGACTTTCTCCCTTCGCGTTGGCGAGTTCTTGATCATTCGTTATCATGAAAACAGCTGGCGAACCTGGATCCTGCGATTCGAGAGGTGTTGAGGGGGTGGAAATGGCTGGAGATGCTGTGGCACTCTGGTTAGTAGCATCTCATAGACACAGGCTGGGATACTCACTTAATACTGTTGAGTGTGTACTTTCATCTCGCTGGCGAGGTGTAGACTCTCCTGATTTATCTCCAAGCTGTAGGGCTTGCACAAGCAAAGGTGTGGAAGATTTCCCATACTTAGCTCTGATTGCTTCACGGCGTTTCCGTCTTTGCTCAATCAGGGCAGCTTCATCTACAGGCCCGAGCTCAATATTTGATGGTTCATCATTGGTAGTTTCAGAACTTTGGCTGTTCCTATTGACTTTTCAGCACATTTCAGTCTGGGGAACTCGGGAAACCTTACCTTCCTTGGCCGGATCGGGTAGAATTATCAGAATACTGCTGTAAATGCCCTTGCGTAATTTTAGCCTCATGTCTTGCATTATCAGCAGGCAGCGGGCTTGGTCCCCGTTTGCTCACTGACTGGTCCTTGCTATCCCGATTATTCAAGACGCCATTACTATACGGCTCAGATCTCCGATTCTCTCTCCCATAGGTACCGTTTCGATTAGCATCTCTCCTTGACTGTCGATCATTCTCGTATCTGCTACTTGCTCTGTCTGATCTGTAAGGCGAACGACTGCGAGTGCGTGGTCGCCTGTTGTTATTTCTGTCTCTGTCCCCGTCATCGTAGCGGAGAGTAGAGGTAGCAGTAGAACCTCGATCCAAATCGTCATATGGCACTCGAGAACGGTGATAGTAGTCTTGTGGAGGAATGTCCTCGTAGTGGACCTTGAATCGACGCGGGTCTCGAGACCGGTCAGGATACTCCTCCTCCCGAGCTCTCTTCGAACCTCGTGGCTGGTGGTCGGAGTACGGAGATCTGCTTCTCTCGCGTGATCTTGGGTCCCTAGATCTGTACGCATGTTCGGGGGACATCGATGTGGAATGTGAATAACGGTTTCGGGTTCTGTCTGGACGGTCAACGGGAGTGCCATCGAATTGTGGCAGCGACGTAGTTGCCTTCTCTACCCCTCCATCTTGAATCTCGCCTTCATCTGAGCTTGATGATGAGGCCATGTTTACAGCTGCAGACGAAGACCCCTGCCTTGATGTAGGAAGCGCGTTAGCTAAAGCTCTCAAGAAAATGATCTCAATGTGAGAAGAGCCCAACCGGGAGTCTATCGTCTCTGATAACTCGAGATCTTAGCGCATTATTGAAGTATGCGGGGAGAAAGATCTCAAGCTCCAAGGCGACGAAGAAGTAATGTATGGATGGAAGGTGAAGTGCTCAGGTTGATGGGATGTTGGTGTTTGAGAGGCAGAGCGTCTATAATTTGAAGGTAGCCTCCGTCATCTTTAGTTTATTCTGCGGAGCCTCACGGTTAAGGCACAAATTGGGCAACCACGGACAAAACCCCGATTATGTCATGCTACCCAATTGTAAGGAACTAAATTTTGTCATAATATTAACATCTGGCTCTCTCTTGGAGAACGACAGCCGTAAAGCCCGTCAAATTGTATGTATTATGTTGAGTACTTTTTACTTCAATTCTTTTGTCTCGAGTCCGATAGAAGGAATCATGACTAATCAGTACCAAGCTAGAACAAATGAAGTTAAGCAGAAATACTTCCTACATGCACTGCCCCTCTTGAATAAAAACCTCATGCAGCCCCGCCATTATAGTCTCTACAACAACATCCCACTTGTATATCTCGACATATATCGCTTTCGAACTGTACAGTCTTCTAAACATCTAATACCGGACCCTTTCTACATTCCATATTCAAAATGGGCGGCGCCGATCGAGCAGGTACTACTCCTCGGGCTATACTGTCCTCTGGCTGATCCGCAGTAACTAACCAACTATACAGGTGGCAAGGCTAAGCCTTTGAAGCAACCAAAGAGGGAGAAGAAGGAGTTGGATGAGGATGAGATAGCATTTAAGGAGAAGCAAAAGGCTGGTTAGTTACCCCTTGACCCCAAAATCGCTGATCCTAATTGCTGACTCTTTCGTAACAGATGCGAAAGCCAAGGCTGAGTTGGCGGCGAAAACGAAGGGAAGCAAAGGCCCTCTCAACACTGGGTCCCAAGGCATCAAGCACAGCGGAAAGAAATGATGAATTGGTAGATGCATTGTACACACAGAAATGAATGAACGGTCGATGGGCATGGAGGGTATGGCGTTCGCGGGGTTTTGACTACACGAGGCCCCCTGTGGCTTAGTGTCGAGCTTCTTGGCTGGGCTTATTTTTATAGATGGTCTTTGCATGAATTCTACGCCTTTTCTGTGCACTCTCGCTGCTTCGTATCGTCCGCCACCTAGGACTACATACTTTCACATGCATATGGGAAAGTATGACTTGTTTTCGAATCCTAGTTGCCGAATTCTCTGGATGTTTGCTGCTACGCGGGTGAAATAGATTTAATTTCCCTTTTGGCTGCTTCCTCTCTCCTCGTCCTTTTCCTCTCTCTCTGTTCTTCCAATTGGACTATAGCCAGTTCCCATTCTTCTAAACTAGACCTGGCAGAATCAGCATAGCGTTCAGATTGCGGTAACACCAAAATATTAATACTTACACATATTCCTTCTCTACTCCGAAAGACTCGAATGCCAATTGCCGAACACCTTCCCTTGTGTGGACTTGCTCTCTACGCATTCCGTCATTGATAGCCTCGGGAAGAAATTCCTCGATCCACTTCCTGTATAACCTTCTCGTCGCTAAACGTTGTCGGTCTCTGCTGTTCAAGGCTCCCTTCACACCGCTCGAAGAAGCCGTTTCGTTATTCTGGCCATTTGCATCCATCCCGTCTCTCTTTCCAGCACCAAGTTCGTTGCTCTCGTCTCCTTGCCCATTAACCTCTGTTTCTTGGTTTGATTTGATGTAGAAGAAACGACACTCCATCACGAAGTTGAACATGTCATCCGGTGTACTAAAACCTCTCCAATACTTTGCGATAGCGTCTTCTCCGTACCCTAGAAATCTCAAAACATCGTCGGGCTTTTTACTGAGGCGAACCATGCTTTTCTTTTTATCCAGTTTCTCAATCTCGGGAATGCGAAGATTGAGGCCATGATTATTTACCTTGGTAATGTTAGACAAAAGCATAAGGAACGATCAGGCGGGGGGAGGTGAGTTGCGCTTACCGTCAACCCATATGGTCGAATGAGGCCTCCAAAAATACTCCATATATCGCCATGTGCTTGTTGAAACAGGTCCCACTTAAATTGCTCATAATCAGAGACGAAATTAACGTCGATCTGAATATTGTTTGGACCTTTGCTGGGCTCCAATGCCAGGAATTCCTTGGGCCACTCTATAGCTACGTGAAGTGTGTTTGTAGCTCTGAAGAAGTTGACACCACCAAGAGCGGTCATTAACGACTCGAAGGGATAAGCATTAGTGCTAGGTGTGATGGCTTCGCACACGAGGACGTCGACGTCGCCATAACTCTCTTTTCCAGGCGCTTCGACGGGAGACTCAACATATTTGTATAATCGACGAAGACAAAGGAGCGACCAGTCTCGCACGTTAGTATAAACTTCTGCTGGCATGCGAGGAGTTTGGAGCGGTGGCGACAGCTTGGCGAAGACGTGCCCTCCCATTGTCTATCAGCAAAACATTGATTAGAGATGACTATTCACTGAATGAGCTGCTCAAATGTTGGCCAATGGAGCCTTGAGGGGCAATGGGAGTGACGACGGTGAGCTCGAGAGTGCGAGTGAAAGCGCCAGGGATTTCCTTTCAAGCCTCGTGGAAGCCACAATCATGCGCATGGGGTCATGCTGCACTCTCTATTATAGCAACCAATCCATGCCTATCAAATCCACGAGTAGCTCAAAACGATATCCCATAAGGTGGCACCGGTGATAAGTAGTAACAAGATTTATACTTGCGACGAACTAGAAGCTTTGACTCGATGCCCTTGCAATAACACACCGAGACACCCATATAGAGTACTTGCTGTACACTATAGCGATTTACGTCATTGCAGTTGACTCTCAGCCCTACGACTCATGCGGGCACAGAGTTCTAGCAGCTCGTGCTCCACTGGGAAATTCGCAATAAAGACTCTCAATTATCTCCCCGTCGACTCCAGCTCGTGGATTTCTTTCTCACAGCTCAACCTCCAATATACGTCGACGTCAAATAACCTCGAGCAGTGCATTTCTGGTTCTCTTGGAATCTATGCAATATTGATCTTCCCCTCCTGTCTTTCTAGACGCCGATTGCCCCTCTCCTAGAATAATTAATTGTTGGGCTGTGCAGTCGTGGGCGGGTTGCGACAACCTTATCCTAGGCGCCACCAATTGTCCAACAGTCAGCACTGCCCCGCGGTACCACCTGAGTTGCTGGGCTGAACCAGGCAACTTGGAAAAAGCGGTTGACATAAAGTCCTTGGATGTCTTCCTCTTTCTTTCACCACCTCTCCTCGACCTGACCCACTAATCCGCGACCTAATTCTCACCTCCCACCTCTAACCCACAGCTTCCCAGACACAAACAACTCACAGAAGTTTCAGGATGGCATATCAAGGCGGCTATCCATATGGAGCCCCGCCTCAGGGTCGTAAGCTTATCTCGCTACTCTAAACATTGGGGAGCATGAGTTAACCAGAGTCCAGATTCTCCAAACCCACCTTATGGACAACAGCAGTATCCTCCTCCGCAACAATCATACCCTCCTCAGCAACCGCCATATGGTGCGCCGCAAGGTTACCCTCCTCAACAACCTCCATATGGAGGGCCTCCTGCCCAGCAACAATATGGAGCTCCTCCACAGCAGCCTTATGGCGCACCCCAATACCCTCCTCAGCAGCCACCATATGGTCCCCCCCAGCAACAAGGTTATCCTCCTCAGCAGCCGCCATATGGAGCACCCCCACAGCAGCAGCCTTATGGGGCACCGCCAGCTCAACAGCCATACGGTGCGCCCCAGTACGGTTCGCCCGCACCAGCTCCGGGAGGTTATGGAGCTCCCCCACCCCAACAGTATGGAGCACCAGGACCGTATACACAACCAACGCCGCCATCTCTTGGCTATGGGCCACCGCAAATAATTGCGTGGAATGGGGATGCCGATGCTGACGCTTTGCGCAAAGCTATGAAGGGCTTTGGTACGGACGAGAAGGGATTAATTAGAGTTCTCGCCAACAAAGATCCGCTTCAGGTCGAAGTTATACGCCAGGCATATCACAGACGCCACAACCGACAACTCTTGAACGATGTTCAGAGCGAGGTGAGTGGATGGCTCGAGGAAGGACTTTGTGCAATTATTAGAGGGCCCTTGCAACAAGACGTTGTGCTGCTACGCCAAGCGACAGACGGGCCTGGGACCAAAGAAAAGGTTCTGAATGATGTCCTTCTCGGACGATCGAATGCCGACATGGCTGCTATCAAGTCATTATACCAGCGGACCTACCGCGCGTCGCTGGAGAGCGATATCAAAGCCGATTTGAGCATGAAGACGGAAAGGCATTTCCTCATGGTTTTGGCAGGAAACCGTGCCGAAGAAAGCGCCCCTGTGATTCCCCAACAGATCGACCAGGATGTCATGGAGCTATACAAGGCAACTGAGGGCAAGACAGGCACCGATGAGTTGCTTGTGTGCAATATTCTTACCCAAAGGAGCGATGCACAGATCCGCGCTATTGCACACACATACAAGCAAAAGTTCACACGAGATTTGGAGACGGTTATCAAGAAGGTATGTTTCCATTGCTTGTTCCTTCTACAGACCAAATTTGAAATTTACTAACTAGGAACAGGAATTTTCTGGTCATATGGAAGATGCACTTCTCTATCAGCTCCGAACCGGTGTCGACAAGGCGATGCGTGATGCCATTATGCTCGAGGAATCTATGGCAGGTATGGGAACCAAAGATGCGCTGTTAACGAACCGGGTGGTGAGAGTACATTGGGATCGAAACTATATGGAGCAAGTCAAAGGCGCCTACCAGCACCGGTATAAACAGAAGTTGACCAATAGGATAAGAGGTGAAACTAGCGGCGATATGGAGAAGTTGCTCTGTGCCTGCTTGGGGGAGTGAGAGAGTATTTTTGGAGCTGTTAAAAGGTCCATTTGCGTATAATATGACGGCGGGATTATCTTTGGAAGCAGAGCTATGCATGCGATTTAGCTCGACCATAAGCCTAAGTAGCAAGGATCAAGGTATTACACAACTTAGAAGGGTAGTCAATCAACTTCTTTGAATTATCATTAATATCTTCCGTTCAATTTTGCGCCCTACTGTTGTGATATGACAAATTTTCACTACCGAAATCAGTGATCTCGAAGCTCTTACTTTGTTTCGGGTTACATTTAAGAGCTATGTGGTGAAAGTCCTCACCCGGGTTTCATGTTATCAGAGAGCTATAGGGGACAAGGACAAATATTACAAATTGAAAGGAAGCATGTGAGTAGATCAGTGTGGTTTATGTAAAAATCAGACTCCGGCTCGCTTAATTAGTATATATGCAGGAAGAATAGCTTTTTAGTGGAGATGAATCAATAAATCAATCAATCTTCCTCCACTACTCATACCTAACATTAAATCTCAACAACCCAAAAGACTTAAATCTCATGTCCTCGGAACGCTGACCCCTCCATCGGCTATGTCACCCCAATTTTTGAAATTCCGAACGTGAGCTGCATCCCCCCACCCTGGTTCTTGCTCCCTTTTGTATAGTAGTTATATTAGTAATGGTTTTTTGCAAGGTGTTCGAGCTTTGGAAATCTAAAGTTTGATTCTGTGGTTTAGATAGACTGGATTTCTTTTGCGAGGGGGGGTTTGAGCTGGAGTGAATGGTACTTTGGTTTCATTAAAGGGTCTTGAATAAAACGAAAAGGTCACAGCTCAGAAAACTCTACGGGGGGTTGCAGGATTAGGCTATCTTCTAGTTCTCTTTCGGATCTTGTTTTATCTAGTGGTGTCTCCAAGAGTATGCAATAGCTCTAGTGAGTGAAAAGGTGAAGTGTGATTTTCTAAATTAATTAATTAAAATCGCTTAAGTTTCACAGGTCCCTCTTAGAGGCGAGATATTATAAAGTTCTAGAGTTTAGCCAAAAAAAAAGGTTTGTATTAGTGAAGCTACATTAGACCATATACCTCTTCAATTCATTCTCGGTCCAGTCCCACAGCTCCACCGCCGACTTATCATACACGCTCTGATTCAGATACTTATTTAAGACCCCGGGATACATATAATACTTCCCACTCTCGATATGCCTCCTGTCGCCCGTAGCCGCCCACAGCTGGTTCAGCACGCCCTGTTCCACCGGGATCGGGGACGTAGCTAGCTTGGTCAGGACGCGGGTGGGCAGGGAGGCGCGGCTCACGAGCCCGGTGAGGATCACCCCGGGCCAGAGGGACGCGAAGGTGATGCCGGGGATGCGGCGGGCGAGCTCGGCGGCGTAGAGCACGTTGGCGGCTTTGGATTGTATGTAGCGCAGGGTGGAGCCGAGGAAGAAGGATTCCTGCGGGGTCTTGATGGTCTTGAGGTTGATGCCTGCGGTGGACTTTTTCGGGGGGAGCATGAAGCCGGTGGAGACGATCACGACGCGGACGTCAGCGTTGGGCTCTTGGGCGGTCTGGAGTAAGAGGGGGAGGAGGAGTTTGATGAGGAGTGCGTGGGCGACGTGGTTGATGCCGAATTGGATTTCATATCCGTCGGTGGTGAGGCCGGCGGGGAGAGCCATGACGCCGGCGTTGGCGATGAGGATGTCTAGACGGGGGGATTTGGCGAGGAAGTCGTTGGCGCATGCTTGGACGGAATCGAGGGATGATTGATCGCATTTGAGGAAGCTGACGCTGACACTGGGGAGGGAGCTCTTGATTGTTTCAATGATTTTCTCGGCGCTGCTGGCGTTGCGCCCAGTGAAGTAGATGTGAGATGGATTGTGCTTTGCTAACTCGGTGACGGTAGCTTCGCCAAGGCCGGCAGTCCCTAGAATGTGTTGACTCGAGGCTCTCGAAGGTTGATATGGGAGAGATTCTTACCTCCAGTGACAAGAATGACTTTTCCAGATAGATCAGGAATATCTTTTGTCTGGAACTGGATCTTTGCGTTGGACATAGTGTGGGGTTTGAGAGAGAGCGTGACACAGCGGGAACGATTGAGAGATCATGAGAGAAAGGATGATTGGCTTAAATAAGGGAAGATAATGAAATGAAGCTAGCTCTTTAACACACTGTGTACTTATATGGGATAGACGTGAAAGTGAACGCCGAATGGAAACCCTAAGCGAAGGCCGAATAGACCAAAAGGATTCAGCTGGGGGAGAGATATAGACCATTGCTATATCTTGTACGCTTGTACGGCTCAAAGTTAGCCCGGTGGCTGAGGAGTTGCGGGGTAAAGAGTTTCCGGTTTAGCTTTTGAGGCTATTCACAACTTAATGAGTCTTGACATTCCACGGAATATTTACCTTAGGATCAAATTTTATTCTCAAAACAATAAAATGCCTGATCCATTAAGAGGGCCGTGGATTTGCACTTATTCCTCCTCCAAATATTCCGAAAGTCCCACCAATCCATATCTCAAGTGACTGGAAGTGTCAGCTCGTTGCTGTAATAAAGTAACTGAGAAACGGTTCCTAGTCCCGTCTCGTGTCTCAAACACGGGAACGGGGAACGGACCAACAGATATCCCGATCTAGCCCCTCCTCCCACCCACCGTACCATTAAGTACCGAATTAACATATCTCGCTTCCACAACCAAAGCAACTTGGCGCAGCGGAAGCGGTAAGATCCTCCCATCCCCCAATCACCAATCATCAGCATCTAATAAATTCTTCAGCGCCGGGCTCATAACCCGGAGGTCCCTGGATCGAAACCAGGAGTTGCTAACTCCAATCTTTTTTTTTCTTTCACTTTTGGGCTCTGGATTTGGGAAAGGGTATCTTGGAGATCTGTGGTAATTTTCTTTTCTCAAAGACCGAAGAAAGAAAGGCTAAGCGACGAATCTCACAAGCCGGATGTCGTGCAAAGTAATTAATTCCCAAGAATGATTTTAGGCTTTACGAGCTATACCATCTATTGGTTTTAGAATAGTTTTCGAAACTACTTGTCGAATTCGAGAAAAACGTTTTTTGAAAGTTGAGTAAGCCCTATTCCACCGATCCATCACATGCACGCGCGCCATTGTCGTGAATGACCGACCTATCTATTATACTAACCCCACTACACCCCTTACCATATAACTCCGAAATACATACTTTCTTCATAATCTTTTCTAAGCCTTCTTTTGGTTATAGCTCTAATGTCTATTCTCGACGTGTAAGCCTCCTTGTATACTACAGCTTTTTATATAGCTGAGGCGGCGCGGTAGTGATGGGTGGTTACAGGAGTAGCGAGATAGGCTGTAGATATTAGGATGTTACGGTTGAAGATGTGGATTCCCTTGTCGAATTGGTCATGAGGTACATTCGCGGCATTAGACGCTTTGAATGCACTTTTTTACGTTTGATATTGAGAACGGTCCTAGCCTCGAAGTCCAAGCCAACCAAAAAAGGGTTTAAGCGCATTTTCAAATATCAGAGATGGCAAGAACCAACTCAAGAACCTGTGCAGCTTTGCTAGCAAGCAAGTATCGCAAAGCGCTATGATTTCGCTGACCGTATCTATTTTTGGGTATAACTAGTCGTACAAGAGCTGCTAATCAATTCAATTTCGCCATGACCCTCCTCATTAGCTGGACTTCTTGAATTGTTCCTCCCCATCCGAAATATACGCCACGACCTCCTGACCAGCAAAGCTCCTCCCATTCATAACGCCGACGCACGCCTTCGCAGCGTCCGGGTCGGAAAATCGTACGCTTGCCACTCCTTCTTTTTCCAGATCAAAGAGCACCACGTCCGTCACTTCCCCAAGTTTGCTACATTCTTCCTTGATGTCTTCCTTGATATCAAGTATTGCGGCAGGGTCTTCGGCCAATTCCTCCAGTGTGAACATATGCTTAAGAACGACGAGTTTGTCGAACTTCGAATTAGGGCCTACGATGGCAGACGGCTCATCATCGCTCCAGTCCGCCAGCCTTGCATCCAGCTTCTGCGTCTTCTTGATAATCTTCTGCTTGTCCCTTGCGCTCGTTTTCTTCTTCAGCTCTTCGATCTTCTCGTCGTCGTTGTGCTGAACCTTCTTGTAGCTCGCCTCGGCAGCCTGTACCCTCATTCTCTGTCTCTGGCCGGGTCGGAACTCCGTATCGTCTAGAAGCATGATAGCCATGTCCACCGAAGGCGCCTTGAAAAACACGATGAGAGCGTCGCCTTTGAACGACCCGTCTGGGTTGGTATAGAGCTTTATCCGCGGTTTCCCGCTCTCGACTTCCTCGGCAATGACACCGCACTTTCTAGAGAATATCTCATGTAATTCGTCGACGGTGGCATCGTCAGGAAGACCGGTGACGTAGACGGCGGTATTGGGACGAGGTGGGAGAGGGTTTTTTGACTTCTTGGGGACTTTGGCCATGCGGGTGCTTGCCTGTGCAACGTTAGCTATGCGAGATCAAAGCAATCGATATAGACCTACATCTTCACCATTGACATACTCCTTCTTGCGTTTCTTTTGAACGCCCTGGACCGGTGCGTCCTCATCCACACCTTGCACCTTGTATGCCCTCTGTTGCTCCTCTAGCAGCGCCTCGTCGACTATTGGGATCCATCTCTTTATCGCATCGTCGAATTCGAATTCGGTGCCATCTTCTTGGACAAGGAGGAATTTTTTATCAAGCTTGGAGAAGGATATCCGGTCATCCGAGTCAAATTCTTCTGGATTGGTTGGGAAGGTTTCCATTGCGGTTGTCTGGTAATGGCATTTGCTCGCGGGCCATGATTACAGTACGTAGGGAATCCCGCATGACACTAAGCCGGATATGGACCAGCGTTCTTTGGTACAGTAGCACGAACCTTTTGGACAAGACGAGGAGGAAGACAGCAACGCAAAATAATCGACACTAATCGCCATATAAATATGAGGTCAGTCTATTTTAAAGTTGGAAGTTTCCATGATATTTGGCTCTAGCCCCTAGGTCTACGTCCGCTGCCAAAAGTATTTATAGGGGCATATATTGTATGAAAAGTAATATGTACAGTACTTCGATATTTTATTTTGTTATTAGTAGATAATAAGAATGTAAGTGAGGGTCCACGTAGTGCAGTCAGATCTCTCTTGTTGTTGCTTTAGGCCCAGGCAAAGCATAACGGGCTGGTGAGAGCTGGTGAGAAACCGTTCGACTTAAATTTATGTACCACATTAGGTTGCACTGTCCAGTTCTGGCCCGGGGCTCCAGTCTACAAATGCCAAGCTATGGTAGGGTATGCATACTTTCAAGCGTCGAAGCATAAAAGGAAATCTCAAGGACTCATGCCGTAAATAAAGCCGTCAAGGCGGGGTACCTCTCCCAAGGCTTACCGCTCTCTAGCGAATATAAAAATCGGAGTACTACAGCGTAGACGAGACACGATTTAAACAAGGGTATCATATTGCTCTTCTACATACGAAGTAAATCAGGGATAGAAGATGAATGTACATCAGATCAACTCCCTCAACTTCAACCAGCTCTTGATCAGAAGAGTCGTTCCTCGGCCTCCCCTTTTTGTCCTTTGACTCACCAATCGGGTTGGATTTCAGATCTATCGATCCGTCCGTCCGTCTATCCCTTCATCTGATAGCAATACCGACTTTTATGCAATCCAAAAAAAACTTTTAGGCTTCTACACCATTGCTTTGTCCTTCTCTTTTTGACTATCAAGCCCAGAGTAGTTGTGATGATTCGAGTCTGTATCTTCGGCTTGTGCTTCAATAACTGGGCCGGTGTAGTACCTCCTACCACTAATATACCAGAAAAGTGCTGCGCAGCCTAGAATTAAGGCTAGGAACGCAGAAGCGTAGTTCATCTGAGAGAGTTAATTCTATTGTTGCAACTTGAAAATGTGGAGGGTGTCCAGCTTACAGTATCAGCCTCCACAGGTCTGACGGTAGGTAGTATAAAAATAATGCTGACGAACAACGTCCACAAACAGGCCCAAGAATTTACAAACTTGCCGAGGGTACCCATGTGCCATGGTCCTGGTTTGAAATTGCCAAATGCAAGTTTGCAAAAGATAGGGATGCAGTAAGACCAGTCCAGTGCGATGGCACAGATGTTAAACACACCTCCAATAGCAGCGTAGGAACCGAGACCAATCAAGTTGATAGCAATACAGAAGAAAACAGAGATCCAGACTGCATTGAGTGGGGTTCCTGTGAAACTATTGATCTTAGTCCAGACGTGAGAGGCTGGAATGAGGCCGTCACGGGAGAAAGCAAAGACGGTTCTCCCTAGGGATTGCTAAAGAGTTGTTAGTTGTGACAAACAAGCCGATAAGAAAGGGTAGCTTGCCATAGCAGTAAAGCAGACAAATTTGATAATGAGGAAACCGCAAACGGTATAGAAGATGCCGCCAGATCTTCCCAGACTGTTGTAGAAAATCTGGGCAACGGGTTGGATAATCGGGCTTGCGAGTATTGTAGCGGGGTCACCCATGCAGAAGCAGAGAACGATGTTGAAGAGAAATCCAGCAATGTAAGTGAAGAGCATGGCGAGAGAGATAGCCCACGGGGCCTTGACCTCTGGCTTATCGATCTCCTCTGTGATGTGTGCCGTGGCATCGTAATCAGTCATAGTCCACGATACCGACAAAAACCCGAAGAGAAAGCTGAAACCAAGCGGATGCCACCCTGATTCCGATTCAACATTCGTGAAAACATATGTGGCATCGTGCTTGTCCTTTGTCGTGACGAGCAGAGCGATGCCGCAGGAGACTAATACAAGAACATGAAACAAAACATATGACTTGGTGAGCTTTTCCATCCAGTAGGTAGAAAGCGAATTGACGACACCTGTTACAACCGTAAGAGCTGCCATGACGCCAACTGTGGTATTCGTGGTGATCTCATAGTCAAAGTCTCTTCCCATCGACACAGCAGCCAACAGCATCTGAGCAGCGCCATATTCGGAAGAGGCAACCCCGGCAACTTGTCCGAGTAAATTAATCCAGCCGGTAATCCTAATCGCCGTCAGCTCGAAGTGTGATAGCCGAGGGGTAGAAAGTCTCACCAGCTAATCGCCGGAACCCAGTCTTTGGGAGCCAGTCGCGAAATAGTAAAATACCTACCAGGAACATGAGTATTTGGGCTTATTCGCAATTGTGGGGTGCATCATACAAGCCACCAGACGTGGGGTATGCGGAGACTAGCTCGGCAACAGAGCACTACGGAAAAAGTCAGTCCATCAGAAATCAAAATTTTTGACTAGGCCAGGTTGTCGAGACTTACAGCAATGCACATACAACCAGCACCTGAGATCAGCCAGCACCAGACGGCCGCAGCAGAACCACCAGCCGAAATGGGGTAGGAAAAAGTCGTCATGATGGTAGCGAAAAGTCCGCTAATGCTAACGGCGAAGGAGAAAGTCGAGAGGTAACCAAACTCCCTCTTGAACACCGGCTTGTAGCCAAATTCAACAGCGAGCTGGGCGTCATCGTCATTCAGCTCATGTAGGTTGATGACTTTCCTCTGGCCCTCGGGGCCATCGACCTCGAGTTTCCCCGTGCTAGTTTTTCGGTATCGTACGTCGTCCGTCTGGCCATACTGGATCTCTTGTCCTTCCGCCATGGTGAAAATCGGGGTTTGCAAAACAATGGATGATTATGGGGCCACAGAAAAAGAGGGAGAGGGGGAGGTTTTGTAGAGGCTAGGCGTTAAAGTGGTTCCAAGACATGCAAGGCGGGAGGTACTTATACTTCGTATGACGGAGATCAAGATAAGATCAACAGGAACAAACCTTTGGCACGATAAGGCCCGTTCCACATCAGGATACGGCGCTCTCGCAGGAAAAGGGTCTGCGGCCAAGAGGAGATATGAGAGGCTGTCCAGGCGAGCGACACGCGATCAGTTGCTCGTACGTAACCACCGACGAGTGCCCGCCGTGGAAGAAGCTTCGAGTGACGATCCCAGAGGGCGCGGGATCGCGACCGGTTGGGGCCTAGGGGGG